>CAEGAF010036165.1:0-34762 GCA_903067075.1 Micropoecilia bifurca | reverse complement strand
CCCCCCCACCCACCACCCCACCCCCCCCCCCCCCCCCCCCCCCCCCCCCCCCCCCCCCCCCCCCCCCCCCCCCCCCAATATATGGAGCGCACGCACAGATATTTTGAGACTATTTTCACTCCATAACAACAAAGCCAGAAACAAGTTCCCTGCTCTGAACTGAACTGATTTGGAGAAAGACCAGAAGGTGGCGCTCAGGTGTTTCTAACTAAACAATGACTTTAGTTGGAAACGAAATCTTTTCTAACTAAAAAGTTTAGAAACTATAAGCTTTTTTGTTTGCTCAGTTATTTTTCTCCCCAAGGTGCATCTGGTCTGGCGTCGATTAGTTGTGGTGTCTTCCTGGAAAAGGGCCTTGGCTGACATGATGCCGTCCTTCCTCTCCTTTTCATTTCTATGAACATGGAAAGTTCTGATCAGTTGAGCTGTTGTTGTGTCTCTCCTCTGTCTTCTCTCAGCTCCAGTTGGTCCTCCTGGCACATGGCTGCTACTGAGCCTGGTTCTGGTTCTGGTTCTGCTGTTGGGTTGGTCGTGTTACAAAGCAGTTTTTCCTCTCCACTGTTGCCACATGCATGACCTGTATGAGGGACTGTTGTAAAGTCAAAAACTCAACACGAGCGATTTGCTGTCGTCAATACAATGGTTGTGATTCAAGATAATTTATTTATTTAGATTTGCAATAGCTGATTTGATATTGCTGTTCCCATGGATACCACTAGAGGGCTCTAACGCTGGTTTCACTCTGCCTAGAATATTCTGGCAAACACTGTTAGTGTCTGTCCTTGCTATTTTAATCATTTGTATTAAAGCTTATGTTTTACGTATTGGATTTATAATAGAAAGGAAATGATAATAATAAATGTCAGATAATAAGTGTCAAAGTTTTGTAAAAATTGTTATTCTAAACCACATATATATTCTTTAGACAATTCTTTGACATTTTACATTTCTTAATTTGATGATGTTTAGCAGTCCATTATGAAATGTACAAATATGAAAGGGACATCTGCACCGAATCTTGCATATAAAACATTTATCTAATTGGATTTTATAGATACAATCATATATATATTTTAATATTTCAGGAAGAGCATAATGTCTCTTGATTCTTTTGAGTAAATTGTTAATTTTACGTATTCCGTGATATAATTCAACCTTTTAAATTGTGACTCTTTAGATTAAATTCGTCATTTTATTAAACGCTGTTTAATTGCTTCATTTTAAGTATAGAGAACAAATAATAAACTTTTTTTTCACTACTGAGTTTTCTTTTTTCTAGACCACAGTAAAAACAAATACTCGTATTTTGCTATGGCTTTCAAGAGGGCAAGGAAAATGTGTAATTTGCCTTTGTTGACAGGGCATCAAAATACACCAAAACACCGGTGTGCAACATGATTAATGACGTCAGTGTAAATCCGTCTCAACGGATGACGAGGCAGCTAACGTCAAACAACTTCAGCTACAACACGGTTCGGCGCTGTTCTTCCTAGAATAAGGTAACGACGCTTCCAACTTGTTCCTATTCTCCTTGTATGCAGCGAACGAAGAAAACAATTATCTCCACTTGTTTTCCAAGCCAGTTTTTATTCTCACATCTGCGGCGTTTAGTTTCTATATCTAGAATGGCGACGCTAGCTAGCCTGGTAGCTAACGACAGCTAGCTTTCAACGATTGGGTTAGAAACGCAGCGACGTCTTGAAGTTGCCTTAGCCGCTGACCACTAACACACCCCGTCAGTCCTTTCGCTGTCGTATGTAGGAACCTGAAATAAACATGTTTTTAACCAGACGTTTAGCCTCTGAAAGCGACGTTCCTGTTAGCTTAGCATGTATGTTAACCGACAAAGATGTAACCAATTTGTTTGAACTAAATTGTCCACCTTAATGTTAAATCAGTGCGGACTTCCGCTTTTGTATATTATGTAACTAGTTATTCGTGGTGTTGCAAGTAGCTTTGACCAGGATTATCTCCGAACAGCCTACATTTTGATTTTACGATACTATTTAGTTTTTCTTGAAACTAATAAAAGTCTTGCTAAGTAAGGTATTTCAATTATGCAAACATTTATTTTTAATAATATATGTAATATGTGTAAACATACCGAAATAAACATAAACAACTTTGTCAAAGTGGATTATTTTTATATGGATTCTGACGTTTGAGGACAGTTCAACAGCTGTGTTCTCCAACCTTAAGTGTATGGAACAATAGTATATAATCCTTCTGTAATTGTTACTTTATAGTGAGAAATTTGCACTCATGTTAAATATTTTAACAGTTGGCATTAATTTATCCACAGTATTTATTTTATTTTACATGTAAAAGTCACACAGAACTAGCCTATGACTTGTGACGGAGTTTCTTGCACACATGTGCTGCTGCAAATTGTAACAGGCCTACACTTAACCCCTGGATATATTATTTAGCTTGAGAGAGACGAGTACTTTCTGTTGAAACTTGAGATAAAAGATTTCATGTTTTATTCCTCAGCGGTAAACCCGACCCACGCAGCTTCGATCGCCGTCAACGTATCCGAGCCATCTGTGAGCCCAGACCTCCGGCCAGTATGTCCAGTGACCCTCCCCCTCCGTACCCTGGAGGTCCCAGTGCCCCCATCATTGAGGAAAAGAATGGACAACCTGGTAATGAAGGGAAACTTGCAAGGTTGCGCTGAATGTTGATGAGCACTGTAGTTTAGTTCTCTGAGTGAAGTTTACTTTGCTCTGTTTTGGATATACACAAAGAATGTTTAAACACTGTCATAAGGGTTTGGTATTAATTTTCAATTCTCTGTAATATGAAATGTTTTCCGATATTTCTCTTTTTTTCCCCAATATTTCTGTGACGTACCCACTTGACTTTTGTTGATCTGATCGTTTTATTTTGTGTATATTTTAGAAACAGTAAGAACTACTCAGCCACAAGGACAGCCCCTACTTCCAGATTATGGCCCTCCCCCCTATGAAGGTCCACAGCCAGGCTTCCTGCCGCCACATGTTCCAGGAGAAGGGCCCATGCCCATGCCCATGCCTATGCCTCCACCAATGCAAGGTGCCACATTTTGTCCTGAAATATCAATAAACTTCTTGTTTCTGTGTTTCTGCTTCTTTTAATCATTCCGTCTAGCACCAGACTCCCCTGGAAATTCTGTGACTACAAATATTTAGTGTCTCTGGAGTATGTCAGAATCCAGTCATGTTAAGCTGTGACTTCAGTTTTATTTTACTGAACAGCATTTCACACCACTCACAAATTCATCATATTCCTAAGTTAATTTTTGGCTCTTGTTTTTTTTTTGTTTGCTTGTTTTCTTTTTGTGTTCTCCATCATTCTTCCAATCTGCTTTTTTTATGTTAATACTTTTATTCCTGAATGCAATCTTTGCAGGTATGGCCTACCCACCACCTCCAGGTCACTTTGCTCATCCAATGCCTCCACCAATGCAAGGTGCAGCAGCCTTCCCGCTAATATCAGTGAATACTGATCATCATACTGTCCTTGTGTGTATTTGGGTGAAAAACTGTCAGTGGAGGTGTTTACGCTTTTTTTGTTTTTTGGCTCAGCCTTTAAAAAACATCAGTGGTTATCCATTTTGCCGTTTTTTAAAATTATTTTATTTTGAAACTCTTTAAAGTGTCTTTGTGTATCCATGTTTTTCTGTGTTGGTGTTGTCACTGGCCTCAGATTTATTTTATTCACAAAATAATATGTAACCAGATCACCCAAAAGCATCATCAAATTCTTTCCCTGAATATAATTTCCGTTTCCTCTACAAGGTTAGACCAGTCCATACTTAAAAGCTTTTTTTATTTTAACGCTTTAATTGATTGTTTTTCTGCAGGTGGGCCATACCCACCGCCACCAGGTCACTTCGGTCAGCCAGTTCCGGGACAGATGGGTCCGGGTCCCAGTCACTTTGTCCACATGGGGAGTCACACGGCGACCGTCCTGGCTCCTCCGGGCGCAGCCACCACTGTGACGGTACTGCAGGGGGAAATGTTCCAGACGTCGCCGGTGCAGACCGTGTGTCCGCACTGTCAGCAGGCCATCGTCACCCGCATCTCTCACGATGTCGGGCTCATGAACACACTCTTCTGCCTCTTCTGTTTCTTTGTAGGGTGAGTTCGAAGTGTTAACTATTGGATGAAAGAGTTGCATCGATAACCCGTCTCAGCCACAATTTAAAAGTAAATTTCTTAAGTAGTAATTTTTGGTCAGCAGAAGAGGCAGTTAAGACATTAACAGATGAACCCTCTAAAATTGCTCAAGCAGTTATGAAACATATGATCATTTTTACAGTGGCGGGGAGGAAATGAAAGCAGTGGGTTTAAAGAGTATCACCCAAAATATTTAGTTTGCAAACGTCTCATCTGTTGCACAGATGTGGAGCATATTTCCGCAATCTTCCATTTGGCTCCTTGCAGTTGCCTCAGAAGCTACTCTTTTCTTGGAATCTCTTAAAAATGTGGAGACAAGCGCCGATTCTTTTCATGTTTTTACCAAACTGAAATATCCTCTTCATCATTTCAGTCACGAATGAGGATCCTGATTAAACTCGTCTGCAGGCGTTTGATTTTGTTGCATTTTTTCCTTCTTCTTCTTTGCTCTCAGGTGTGACCTCGGCTGCTGCTTGATTCCCTGCCTGATTGATGACCTCAAGGATGTGACACACACCTGTCCTAACTGTAAGGGCTACATCTACACATACAAGCGCATCTGCTAACCACCGACAGTGTTTCGCCACAGAGCCATGTATGTGCACACTCAAAACTCTCAGCTCCCCCTGCTGGTAGTGACAGCAGCCTCCACCCCTCATCCCATTTTTGCATAGTGTTGTCCTCTTCTTATCGTAATTAAAGTTGTCTCATAAACCCACAGGATAATATCTGTATATATCTTCCACGTTCTTCTAAAAATGTTTAAACAAGGATTTAAAATGTACAAGACATCTGAACTGATGAAGGTTGTTAAAAAGACCCAGGAAATAAAAGGCTGCAGTCCCACACAGACTGCTTTAAGCCTATAGACATTTTTTATCTTATGCATGGAGAAGAAAAAGAATAAAGTTAGCCTCATTTAGGAAAAAGCTGTGAATTTACTTATTTCATTTGAATTCTTATTCTTACTCAGACTGTGGTGTTTTTTTGGTCTTATCTTAAAATAACATTTTCCAACATTTATGTTAACTACCCCAATTTTGTCTGTGTATATTTTCCTCATGTATATTTTTCTTGTTTCCACTGGTTTAACAAGACCCAATTCTAAATTTAAAATATTTATATTACATGCTGTATTTATTTTTGTTCAGTCACTCAATGTTCAGTGACTTGCTGCTTTTCTGGTACTAGCGCTCTGTCCATTTTGTGTCTCGTTTTAATAAACTTAACATTTGCACTTTATTTTAAAATCCACTGCTAACCCTTTTGTTGTGAAAATGTAAGGAAAAACATTATTGGGCTTTTAACTGAGTGAATCTGACTGTATGTGCACTAATTGAAAACATGCTGAATGTGGCAGATGTGTTTTTGTCACAGATTTTAAAAAAACAACTAAAAACTGCATGACATCTTAGTAAATGACTTCATGTTGGCAGGATGCACTTCTACAGATTGTAGATTCAAAATAAACCAAAATAGGACATTGTAAGAAAATTTGAGCAAATTCAACAATGGCTCATTTTCTTTAAGACTAAGTGCATTGCTCAGATGCATGTTGGATGACATACTTTTAAGCTTCGATTGAGATTAAAAATATTAATGCAAATCAACATCCACTGAATTGTCTGCCGCCAGTAAATGATCAGTGTACCATCACTGCATGCCCAATCCTTTGTTCACTAATGCCCATCAAGAGTTCATCTGCTTGACTTTTACTTTAAAAAATGTTATTCTGCTGATTAGCTCCCCGACTAAAAGTGCAACTGACTTTTTTTTTTTTTATTTTGATTGACAAATCAGTGTAAAACTTTTGAGCTGAAAGATTGCAACAAATTGTTCTTATTGTGAAAACTGCATTGCTATAATGTCTGTGATAATGTACAACAATGTAAGACAGCTTACTTAACTGTTGTACACAGGTAATATTTTATCAATAAAAGTCATGAAGAAATCTCTCATCTTGAAGATACATGATGTCTGACAAGTGACTGTGGCATAAATTACATTTATTTTTGGGGAAAGGTCATTTTTCGAAAGACAAAGCGGAATCTGAAAATAATTTGAACTTTCTGCAATACACAGCCATCAATCTCTCCATCTGTGTCCACACTGTGCATTGCAGCATTTGTAGAAAGTCGTCATCGGCTCGTCTGCTGATCTGGTCTGGATCTGCATGAAATAAGCCCTGGGATGCTCACACTTCGGACACGTTTCTGCACAGAAACACAGATGCAAATTATCAGCCTAGAATAAAACTTTAATCACATTTTCCCTAATTTCCACACTAAACGGTCAGTGTGGCTGGCACTCTTAACACAGTGGTCCCCAACCTTTTTCTTACCGCGGACCGGTCAAGACTTGGAAAATTTTGCTTCCGGGATTAATCCATTCTCCTGTCTCTTTGGGCCTTTACCCCTTTTCAAAGAAACTTTCCAAAGACATTTGATCTGTTTCTTACTCACTTTGCTGCTTGTGGCTCAATAGGATTTTCAAAATAAAAGATCCTCCAGACTCAAATAATACATTAAACTGAAATATTTCACTATTTCTTGCACGGCCCGGTACCAATTGGTCCACGGACCGGGGGTTGGGGACCACTGCTCTAAAATACACAACATAAGAGAAAAGCATATAATGTTTTGATTATAGAACCATGTAAATGAAATTTAAGCATTCCCCCAAAAATGCTCCATAATGTATCTTTAATGTAAAGCACCAGTTTCATATTCATAGAAAGATAACTAATCTTTGTTGTGACCATATGAGGCCTCCATTTGGAAACAACTGAGAACTCAACATTGTTGAGTGTTGCAAATAAAAGTATAAAGCTAAAAACGCTCACTCAATCCTCCTCTCATTCACCCAACTACCGACAAAGCTGAATGATGATCACCAGGGCAACAGGCTCTTGTGTGCTGCTGACTTAATGCAGTTTGTAATTGGGGGAGCAGGGGGGCGGGAAACTGATTCAATATTTTGTATAGTGACTTCAGTCTGAACTGTCATGTCGTATTTCACCTGACTTTATCAAACTGTGAAAGACATTGCAGTTTTGTGTCATAGTAGTTAAATGTGTACAACCATTGTAAACAATGTACAGAAACAAGCATACTGATATTAGTCATAACTTTGCATACATTTTGCTTCTGACAAGTTGTGATTCTAGCATTAAAGTAAGAATTTAATGCTCAACTCTCACTGGGTGTGAAAGTAAATCAGCACTGAAGGAACATCTCTTCAGTGAACAAGTGAGTCAAAGCACGTCTGCAAACATGATGGGTGTGAAACACCTAGAACTGTCTAAACGCCATCTTGTCTACTAGTTACAGTGTTTCCCCAAGGTCCACTGCTCTGCATGTTTTAGGTGTTTCACATGTTATCATCTGATTAACAGGCGTTTCCTGTAATGCAGTCATGTAAATCGGGTGTGTCAAAGCAGAGGACCATCTAAAACATGCAGGCAGTGTAACCTTAAGGATTTGAATATTTGTTGTTTTGGTAACATGGCTTTCATTCATTCTGATCATTTCACATGAAACAAGCAGCTGACCGAATATAAAATGACAACTAATTTCACACAATACAATACAACGATCTAACTGATTTAATGTGGTTGTTTATAGTAATCAAAGAGTAAATTTTAACAAAAAAAAAACCAAACTTAAGTTGCGTTGTTTTCACCTTGTATTTAAAGTATGAAATAATAGGCTTCATCTCAAGGCGATAAAATAATGCACTATAGTCCGTGGCGTTTTTATATATATTTCAACGTAATTTTAGTTTCAACATGCAGAACATGTTTGAGACAATGAGAGGCATCAGTTACCTGCAGTTGAATCCACGTTCTCCCAGGCTGCGGCGCCACCAAGGACATCATCCACCTCTTTTAGCTTGGGATACTTTCTGTTATTTACCTGCGAAGGTACAAAAGGGAGCATTTTACTCGTAGAATATCGTAAAACGAGAAGAAACGGCAACACCGATTCACACACAACGCGGGTTAAAACGTTTTATGTTACCTTTCTGGTGATGTTGTGTACATATGGACAAGTGTTACAAGCGAATCTCAAACATCTTTGTCCTTCTTCGACGATTAAAACATTACCACAGGTGGGGCAAAACAGTAGCATGCTGACAAGACACAAAATGAGTCCATTTAAAGAGAAATGAAGTAGTTTAGACCATTTGGCGCAACCGGTCTGCTGCGTTTTATAGCGGAAGTGCAGCAAATAAAACTAGTCGATAGGAAACACGAAGAAGAAAGCGATGTCCTGGTTTTAAAAAAAAAACAACTACACTGAAACTGTATAATCATTTATCACCTGCAGTAACTTTTAGGAAGTTCAATACAGCAAAATCAAATTTTATTTTGTTTACATGCTTTATATTTATTGAGTGGAACTTTGCGTGACGAGCCTTATGATCCCACCGGATATATATTCAGCGAGTTCCACATATAGAGAAGATAACTCGCTCTTCTGAGATAATATTTAATTTACTGTTTTCCTTTATGTTCATTTAAAATTAGGCTTGCGCATGTTTGCCGTCTTGTTTTAGTCTCTTTTAATGGAGGTGGAGGAGAGTCTAAGCACTGGAGGTGAGACGGGGTTTGTTCTTCAGGATGAGGAGGTGAAAAAGGAGAAAGACGAGGAACCAACTGCTGAGACAGAGGAGGAAGATGAAGATGCTCTCCCGCATTCAGAGATCCTGGATATCTTCGAGGAAGGCCTGGCTCGACTTGTGCAGGACCCTTTACTCTGTGATTTGCCAATACAGGTCGGTAGTAATTGATTTATTTATTTTTTATCAGTTGTAGTTGTTTGTTGTACTGTCTCAAATATGAACAATTCACATGCAAAACGAGCTCCTTTGGACTCCCCATTTTACTCAAATTTGCATCTCATAGAAATTGCATTCATTCCTTAAAATTATGCTTATGTAAGAGTCAGATTGTCCATTTTTTTTAGCTGAACAGCGCTGCGTAAAAACACGCCCTCTAACGTCTTTATTAATAGAAGTATAAACTGAAATAGATTCTTAAAGTTGTTTTTTTGACAATGTAAATTTAGTCTCATTTTACATACAAACCGGATTCAAAAAAGTTGGGACACTAAACAAATTGTGAATAAAAACTGAATGCAATGATGTGGAGATGGCAAATGTCAATATTTTATTCGTAATAGAACACAGATTACAGATCAAAAGTTTAATCTGAGTAAATGTAACATTTTAAAGGAAAAATATGTTTATTCAAAATTTCAGTGTACAAATCACAAATAAGTTGGGACAAGTAGCAATAAGTGGCTGGAAAAAAGGAAATTGAACAAACAGCTGGAAGGGTCAGCAATTAACACTAATTAGATCAATTGACAACATGATTGGGTATTAAAAGAGCTTCTTAGAGTGTCAGTGTCTCTGAAGCCTAGATGGTAAGAGGATCACCAATTCCACCATTGTTGTGCAGAAAGATAGTGCAGCAATACCAGAATGGTGTTACCCAGTGTAAAATAGCAAAGACTTTTACGTTAACATCATCAAAAGATTCAGAGAATCTGGAACAATCGCTGTGCGTAAAACTACTGTATGCTCGTGATATCCAGGCCCTTAAATGTCACTGCACCTCAAACAGGAATGCCACTGTCAAGGAAATAACAGCATGGACTCAGGTATACTTCCAGAAAGCATCGTCAGTGAACACAATCCACCTTACCATCCGCTGCTGCCAGCTGAAACTCTGCAGTGCAAAGAGGAAGACATTTCTAAGCTCAACAAGCTCAGCCGTTTGCACTGGGCCAGGAGTCAGTTAAAATGGAGGGAAGTAAAATGGACGACTGTTCTGTGGTCAGATGAGTCATGATTTGAAGTTCTTGGGACACTGGGATGCCATGTCATCCGACCAGAGAGGACCAGGATAACCCAAGTTCAGAAACCTGCATCACTGATGGTGTGGGGTTACATGAGTGCTTGTGACCTGGGCAGCCTGCATGTCTGGAAAGGCTCCATTAATTTAGAGAATATGTTCAGCTTCTAGAACAACATATACTCCCATCTAGATGTCGTCTTTTTCAGGGAAGACCTTCATTTTTCAACAACATAATGCCAGACCACATTCTGCAGCAATCACAACATCATGGCTACGTAGGAGAAGGATCTGGGTAATGAAATGTCCAGCCTGCAGTCCGGATCTTTCACCTATAGAGAAAATTTAGCATATCATAAAGAGGAAGGTGCGACAAAGAAGGCCCAAGACGATTTAACAGTTAGAGGCCTGTATTAGAAATGAATGGGAGAACATTCCTATTTCTGAACTTGAGAAACTGCTCTCCTCCGTCCCCAGACGTCTGAGTGTTGTAAGAAGAAGGGGAGACGCCACACAGTGGTAAAAATGGCCTTGTCCCAACTTTTTGGGGATTTGTTGACACTGACATTTTGAATCAACCTATTATTCCCTTAAAATGATACATTCTCTCAGTTCAAACTTTTAATCTGTGATTTGTGTTCTATTGTGAATCAAATATTAGATGTTGGCATCTCCACATCATTGCACTCAGTTTTCATTCACAATTTGTTTAGTGTCCCAACTTTTTTGGAATCCGGTTTGTATTATTTTTATATAATTTCCTACTTTTAGTTCAGTTATTTCTGCACATAATGACATTCTGACATGGAGCTGCTTGGCAACAGCACCCCAGCGGTGTTGTTTTTGTAATTTTGGCCAAAAATGAAGAAGACAAGTTGATTCTCACAGTTGAAGAACAACCAATTGAACATTTTCTTAGACCTAAAAGCATATCTTTAAACCCTTAGGTCAGAAACGCCTCCTTAATCTTTGGTTTTAAATTCTCATCTGAGAAACTGTCTGTACTTTTTAGGTGACCCTGGAAGAGGTGAATTCCCAGATTGCTTTGGAATATGGCCAGGCGATGACTGTGAAGGTTTTAAAAGCAGATGGTGAAACAATGCGTCAGTGTTTGTTTAATTTTGGGTGATCTGCGTCTTGCTTTTCACTTCACTTCTTCTGCTCTTGTTGTTGCTGCACATAAGTGACAATAATTTGTCTGTCTGGTTGAAAACAGCCATTGTGGTTGTCCAGAATGCAACAGTCCTCGATCTGAAGAAGGCCATTTGCAGATTTATGGAGTTGAAACAGCAGCGAGAAGGCGGTGTGAAACATATCAGCTGGTAGGAGCATTCACAAACGCAAGACAATGGATTAAGATCTATTCGTAACTCTGCAACTGTTCCTCTTTTATTTCTCAGGAGATATGTGTGGAGAACCTACCATCTTGTATTTCAAGGCGAGAAACTTGAAGATGACACAGTGAGGCTCAAAGAGTGAGTGTTTATACTTTCACCTTAGTTCTTAACGCATCTAAATCTTAACACCAAAACTGTCTGAATATTTTTTTATTCTGTTTTGGAAATGTTTATCTTTAGTTATGGGATCAGGAACAGAGATGAAGTGACGTTTATGAAGAGACTCAGGAAGAAGTGATGCAGCATGTTTGGAGAATAAACACAATTTCCTGCAGTGACCCAGTTTCTTTAAAAGAATTAAAACCTTGTTTTAAACCTTTTTTTGTATAAATGTTTTTTTGTCTTGTATCTGTTGGTTTTAAAATGTGCCTCTGTTGTAATGTACATGTAATTACAATAAATAAGATTTCTGTGGAAGTGCTTTGTGAATATTAAAATGTTTCAGTATTTTTACTTTGTCTGTGCCTACATATCCGTGTCCTGTGCTTCTATCTGAGCCAGACTGCAGCAGGTTGCAAAAATAGAGTAATAAACGCCACCCAAATGATTTGAATAATTCCTGAAAGATGGGAACAATATTCTCTTGTTCAGCTTATATGGATTTTACCTGTGAACGACGTAGCAGAGGCAGCAAAAGCAAGGTAATATCAGAGTTTTTCTACAGTTTTATTTATTAATTTGTAATATGTGACATTTAAAGTGGTGGAACAGGTTTTGCCACAATTTTGCTCTATGTACGTTGACAAAACGCAAGCAGATATTGTTAATAGACGTTTTCAGTTTTGAGGATCCTTTTTATTTTTATGTGCCCAGCTAATTTAAGTATAATCTATATATGATTTTACTGTTTGTGGTTTTTGCTGATTTGGTGAAAAACTTTGTTATTCATTGTTGGGGAGACAGCAAAACAGACACCATTCGGATTTTGGGCGGATGTAGGTTTTCATGTGAAAACTTTTTCTAGGATAATTCAGATGGAACAAAAGTGAAACTATTCTCTGCATTACAGCAAGTCTAATCTTTGAGGGGTGAAAAAATAAACCATAACAGATTTATCTATTCATCATACATGTGTTATGATATCAGTTGTATTTTTGGAAAATTGAGACCTAATGATGAAGCTAACGTGCTTTAAAATGGTTTTTACACTTTTACAGATTTCCTCTTGTTGATCTACTGTCACAACTGTTTATGACAATTACATTTTGCTGTCACACTAACCTGGATATGTACAAAAAATTTTTTTAAATGGTGGTTGTACTAATTAAGGGGAGCAAAGCTGTCTGACTCAACCAGGACCTATGTGGAAAATGTAACTGTCCAACTTTAAATTGTGAATTATTTGGAAAGCTGAGTTTCATAATGAGCCTCTTCCAGTCCTGATTACCACCAGGCTTGGTAAATGAAGTAGGTTAAAGGATCTCAAAATCAATGCATCCTGTTCCAACCCAGTCTCTCAACTAGTAGAGAAAACATGTATCTCTGATGCTTCTTCCCAGAAGTGGCTTGGCTATTAATACTCCAAAACTACACCAAGCTTGAATTTGAATGATATGTAAAAACCAAATAAACCAGAAAGTCTACATCTAAATGGCTGTTAGTGTTAGAAAGCTTTCACTTATTCATGTTGGGACAGGTTGGTCTGAAAGCTTTATTCCATTTGGAGAGATTTAATCATGTATTTTACTTGCATAACAAAGAAAGCTGAAATGATAGTAAAATCATTGTGTAAACCTATGGCATTGCTCTGCAAACCTTTCAGCTGCCGCCATGACCTCTTCCCAAAATGAGGTCGAGACAATATCAGAAAAACTGAAAGACATTTCACTGAAGGAGCAACAGCTTGAAGACAGAAAGAAAATCTTGATGGTATTCCAGGAACTAAGGAATCGAGCTGAATTTGGAGAAACAGGTGACATTGATGGATTCCCAGCAAGTAAATCATTAAACGTCATTGATGTTATGCAATCTGTGTATATTTATTTACTTATTTTTCCCCCACTATCAGAAGAGTCAGCTGCTACCCAACAAGAGATCAATTCTATTGACAATAAATTGAAAGAACTCAGGATAAAGAAGGCCGAACTGCAAAAGAACTGTGACAATATCTTTGATGCAAAACAAGTGAAATTCAAAAACGGTGAGCACAAATGACTTCTTTTGACCGACGGTGAATTCTTCATGCTTGTCAGGCTCGTCACTAAAGTTCTCTTCTTTTTTCAGATATTAACCAGCAGCTTGACGATAAAATCTTCTTTGTTGAACCTCCTCCTTCTTATCCCGGTGAGCCACCAAGCCACACAAACCTGCACTGCAAAACGAGGAATCATGCACAAGAATTAAAAGTGCAGCTACTACTTTTAGAGGCCAGACTACAATTTTATTATGAATTTAGTTCTTGTAAACAGTAAAGGAAAGAGATTTGACTGTGTTCACATCCTTCTTTCAGCCCCTGCCGTGATTCTGGATATTGGAAGTCTTCCTACACATCCAACTAGGACACAGTGCCCAGAGTGCATGGAGTTTGTCACCACAGAGACTTTCTATTCCGTGAGCAGCGTGACCTGGCTTGTTTGCTTTATGTCAGCTATGGTGGGGTATGAACTCTCATTTGGTTAACCTGTAAAATATTTGCCTAAGGACACAGTTACGCCTTGTTGGACCTGTTTGTTTGCTCAGCCACTTCCAGGTTTGTTGTCATCAAGCTGGTTTTGTTTCTGCTCTCCTGCTTTGCAGCTGCGTGGCCGGTTGCTGCCTCCTTCCCTTCTGCATGGACAGGTTCAAGACCACAACGCACAGATGTCCAAAGTGTCGGTCGAAAATCACAACCATCAAAAAGCTCTGAGAGGAGAAGCAACCGGTGAGCAACAGAAGCACCACACGCCGAGAAAACACTGGACCAGGAGCTGCTGGCGATTTAGTAACTGCTGAGAGGATCTGCTGAAGAGTTTGTTTGACAACATCGTCCTCTATTATATGGGGCATGCTGAAAAAAATACACGTCTAAGGGTTTATGTTTGTGAACTTACAAAATGAAATCTTGGCTGAAGGCATTTAATGAAGCACACAACTCAATAGGTATGGCTGGGCATACTACATGTAAATATGTATTATAATAGATCTATAAAATGTATGAAAGTTACCGTTTCAATTTTAAACTACCTGAGAACTTCTACTGATCTTAAAGTAGTTCCGTAAGCAGACTGTGAAGCCGTGGGCATTTTATCACCTCTCTTTGAATCTTGTCTTTGAAAGATCAGAATATTTTAGATAGAAATCTGGTGGACTCTGGTCCGAAAGATGAACGAACCCAGGACTCTGAATGACGAGAGACTTTGCAACGGAAAATAATCTGGAACCTTTTTTCCCCTGTATTTTCTAACCTTCTGAAATGCTATAAGAGAATATGCAGTGGTGGGTTGTACAAAGTCCTGACAGCAGTACAAAAAAAGTGTGGATATGGGAATGTTTCATTCGCTGAACAAATGTACTGAAATTAAAGTTTTGTTTTTTTTTATCTAGAATTAAAAACTATAAATTCTGATGTAAGAAGAAATTAAAATATTTCAAAGCTTTTCATACATCTTTGCCAGGTGCGGCTTTAAATGTGTCTGGCAATGGATATGCATGTAGTGAGCTGTTCAATAAAGAAACATAAGAACTGATTTACCTTAAGCAGACTATTTAATTACTGAAACCTTTAAAGTTTGTATTTCTTTTGTTGCTCAAAGGCTGAAAATCCCAAGGTATTTACAAAAAAAAAGGAAACTGCAATTTTTTTAATTAAAAAAAGAAACAACATAAATACATCATACAACATAAACAAAATGATTGTAATGTTTTTGGTGTTGAGTTACATCGGTCTTGTGAAAACGTATTCCTCATCCCGGCGTGTAACACCCCCCACCCCCCTCTTTCTCTTGAAGGTGACTGATTTGGCACCAAGTAGCCGACAAAACAAAGAAACGTCGTGAGATTTTCTTTCGCATCAAAGGCTTCTTTGTCAGAGACATTCCAGATATCTTCCACAGAAGTCTGAGAGTCGATACACAGCAAATTAAAATACCACAGAAACGAATGTCTAACATTTCCTCATCCAACACATCCACACATACCAAATGCTGCCTATAATAGCACGCACTGTTGCCAGGAGATGTTACTGGAATCCACTCCTACTTTAATGGAAGACCTCATTATTCTGATAATGACATGCCACTCAATTTTTTTAATAATAAAACTAAATAACATAGAGCTAGCTAGCTGATTAATAGTTAGTCTGACCAATTTTAAACCAGCAAATTGTGTTAAATGCTGCCCGACAGATGATTGGTGTGAGGCTGCTTCTTTAAATCGCAGAGTGTGTCAATGTGTGCCGACTTACAGGGTCGGTGAAGAGATGTTTGCAGAGTATTTTGTAATAAATACTTGAGTTGATGTTGTTCTGGGTTTCTGGCTCTCTGCAAGCCGATCAAACTTTCACTACTTTGGTTAAATATCAGATTTATGCCTCCCGACTTGCATAGAAACCATGATCATGCGGCTTATGTGTTTACAATCTGTTTTGATAGTGATAATCATTCCAAGACAGGGTGGAGTAAACAACACGGCGGCTAAATGCAGTGCTTGTCCATCTGCAACCAGGCTTTGTGTATTTGTCTTTACTCCTATGTGCGCTGAGACAATTCGTACTGCAGCATTCTTTGCTGAGGCTGCAGAACAAAGAGAAGGTGTGAAAAATATAGAAAAATCAGCCACGTGACTTGAGATGGAAATCTTCAAAGCGTCAGTACCGTTTTCATTTTTTTTCCCAGCCACAAAAAAAGTTATAGCTTTTAAAGTTCATTAACTTTTGTATTAAAAAGGATGAAGTCCACATACTCAGTCCCAGTTCAAGTTCAGTTCATGAGAGTCCAGGAAGTCGGGCACCGACATGTCCAAAGGGTTAATCCCCTCTGAAGGCACAGAAAGGGTGAGATCCAGCCAATCCATGCTGTCCACAGAAGTACTTTGCAGGTTCCCGCCAGTAGGTGGCAGGTTTTCACTGAAGTTCATCTCCATCTCAACCAAAGGTGAGCTCAACTCCTCCATCAGCTTCAGTCTTTGAGCCTCTGTGTCCCCCAGAAGGGCTTCCAGGTTGTTTCCCGTCGCTCTGGGCAGCTGGGCCACCTGCACCAGAGGTGGAGGACGGGTCAGAACCGTGTTGATGGGAAGGGTGGTGACGCTCGCTGTCACAGGGAGAGGCTTTTCCAGGCTGGGAGGATCCTGTCTGATGAGAGGGGAGATCTCTGGAAAAACAAGAGAACGACACTGGTGAGAGGAAATCCTCGCTTATCTTCCAAGCTTAAACTAGTCCAAAACGGAGCTAAAAGCGACGCTCACCTCCACTTTCAATCAACACATCGAACAGGTCGTCCATCTCCTGGCTCGCTGCTGTGGGACCCTTTAAAGAAACAGAGTTATTTAATACAGCACTTATTTTTTAATAGCAGTTTTAAGCGACAAACTTGCATTTGATTCGCACCTGAGCAGCAGTTAATATGCTGCGTGTCTGTTTTACTGCGTCCTCATAGCGAGGTGGGTCTTTAGTCTTTGATGCCTGGTTTGTGAAGGTTGCTTGCTGCAAAAAAACAGCAGATAAGAAAGCAGCTATTTAACAGGAATAGTAGATAATATAAGCCACAGACAACTATTGAACTGGATTGTGATGCAAAAAGAAACCTGGGTATGTCTTTCCTTCTGCACCATTGAAGGAAAAGCACAATTACATACCATCATTTGGGTTAAATTAATCTAAATCTGAACTTTTAAGCATAAGATTTCACCAGACTAAGTATTTTATTTTTTATGTTTTTCTAAATCTCTTAAAAACAACAACAATACAGAAATAGATTTGGAGAATTATAATCTGCTAATCAAATATTCCTGCCCATAGCAAAAGGTTAAATATCAAAACCCCACATTAAGTGCTAGTAAAGTTATAGGAATAAATCCATAAACGCCTGGAAAACAATAACTTGCATTAGGAAACACCACAAAGACTCAGGGAATATACTTCACCTTTCCTATGAGAGCTTCTGGGGGAGCGGCAGGACCGTCGCATCCAGACACCAGGAACGCACCGAGTACGTTTTGCCCCTCGACATCCATTCCCCACGTCTGCAGAAAACATTAGACAGCCTAGCATTAACATGCCCATATGAACAGAGTCTGAAAAGTGAACTGTGAACAAGTTACTATTGTCTATGTGGCAGAAACAGACAACAGTAACCTTCAGCTTAGGTGGAAAAGAGCTTTTTAAAAAAAAAGGATTTGGACTAAAACGTATTTCATCCAAAAGATTTTTTTCACCTTACTTGCGAAACTGCTGAGTTCACATGGTCTCATATTTTCCAACTCATTTGATTGTTGTAGCCAAAATGATTACAGTGCTCAGTTAAAGCTGATTGCAGCTGTAAGCACAGGGAAGCTGCATTTTTCCACTAGTAACTTGACCTGTGGTTTAACTGGCAGCACAACTGAAAACATGCCTCTATATTTATGCAGCCTAACGTGTGAATTGTTGGCACCAGCTGGAACACGTCTCAAAACCACAAGGCACTGCAGAGTGTGACGACAAAGACTAAGAAGACCAAGGAAGAAAGAACAAGACGGACTGAACCCAGCAGAGTGTTCGTACATTCAACTTTGCCAGATGCGGGGTTTGAGTGAGGCATTGCGGTTGCAGTTCTGCCGGTTTCTGTGGCTCATGTCCTGAGATGCGGCCTGGAGCTGTGCTCTTAACAGTGGTGTGTAATTTAACGCTGTTGGCAGGGAGCTTGACGGTGACTGCTGAGCCAGGAGAGAATGTGGGCAGGAGGACCAGGGCAGGCTGCGGGTTTTCACCGTTTGTGTTGGTCCGCCGACCGACGGCGAATTGATTCGGGCTGGTTAGGTGGCCGTGATCTGAAGGCTCCTCCTGTTTGATCTGCACATGCTGACCTGGTGAGCTGCAGGACAAAGAGCAGTTTGACAGATTCCTGTTTTCCTCTTTTATCTGGATCGGCAGCAGCGAGTTGGGGTGAGGCGGAGAGTCACTCTGCTGGCTTCTTTTCTCCACCTCCAGCTGCATCTTTAGCTCCTCGACTAGCTTCTGCTCCTGCTCCAGCTTCCTCATTAGCTCCTCTATCTGACGCTCCTTCTCGTGCAGCCGTTTGTCTTTTTCAGAGTCCTTCTCGGTGAACGTTGTATCTGCAGGGCCCTCTTCAAACGGAGGTCCTTTTAAGGGGCTTGTGCAAGGGGCAGAATTAGACAAACTCTCTGAAACTGACTTTGCATGAATGTCCTTCATATTACTATCTTCAATTCCCAATTTGGAGACTTTGGAAGCTATGAGGGAAACAGGCGGTGTCAAATGAATGTTTTCAGCCTGCGAGTTTGCTGCAGAGGCTCCTGACTCCACGGCAGCAACACGCTGGCTCTTAACGCTCTCGTGATGCAGCTTCAGTCTCTCTATTAGATCCGTCTTGGTCCCGGAAACAGGCAGCGATCTGAGCTTCAGCTCCATCTTCAGCTCAGCAACCTGCGAATTAAGAAGAGGGTTCGTCTTTTAGATGCTGAACGTTTTTCTGTGGTGCGTGCAACAGACCCCAGGCGGCGCCACCTTCATCTCATCGATATTAGCTGGCCGCTGATCCGATTTCGTGCCGGTGTGGTGAAACTGCACAGGAGTCGATGGCGAGCTTCCTCTGAGCACAAGAGCCGAGCAGCTGGTCTGCATCTCAGCCGCAGATATGCTGCAACGACAATGGGAAACAAAGGGAGTGGGAAGGAAGGAGAGGAGGCATTTTTCAGTTGTCTCTCTGTGGGAAAACCGCATGGAGAATGCGACGAGACGAAGATCGGCCGCGGTCAAGTGTGACAGATGACTTTTGTGTAAAGAACGAACTGCTGAGCGGCGCCGTACTTCAGGGTGACGGGTACGACGGCCTGGCAGTTGTACTTCTGCTGCTGCTGGGTTAGGATCTGGAGCTGGAGGAACTGCTGCTGCTGCTGCAGGAGACGGGCGTAGGAGGAGTCCATCGGCACGTCGCTGACCTCCTGCTTCTGGTCAGGGGGGATGTACTGGTGATATTTGAGCTTTTTCACCCGCGGCTTGGGCTCTTTGTTCTTTTTGCTGCGGCTTTTGTCCGTGGCTAGCTTCACCAAAGTTTGCTGCAGAGCGTAACGCACAAAGACAGGTCAGACGAAGCTGCAGAACAGCATGCGGATGGATATTTAATCTCTGCGAATGATCTAAGTCTGGTGCAGGAGGAATGGAGTTTGCTGCGTTTATTGTGGCCACAGCAAACTTAGACTGAACACTGTTTTTTAACATTTTTTTTATAGCTTTTAGTGTTAAGATAGAAGATTGCTCTGACGTCACAATACAGGATGAGAAAGCAGGTAGTAAAAAGATGACGTATAGTTTCAACACCGTCTCTGAAAGTATATGAAAATGTCCTGGCATGCAGACAAGTTTTATTGAAGACAAGAAACCAGATACTTGGCGTGAAATAAGCCAGCATGCAACCTTCAATTTGTCAAATTTACTCCCCTTCCATTTCCTAAGGAAGTCGGTTCTTCTTGGAAATCACAGCGTAACAGAATTTAGATAAATGCACGCTTTTCCCATCCCTCCTTTCAGGTTTTAGCTTTGATTGTACAGTTTCATTGAGAAAGACCAGCCTATTGTTTTCAGATTTAGACAACAAAAGAACTAGAACATGTTAAATGTGTTGCTCTCTGACCTGCGTTTGACTTGACGGCTGATTATTTACCCGCCCCTAAACTGCTGCGACTCTCGGTAAGATAAAAATCCAAGCTCTAAGATTATCCGTCATTACATTTCCAAAGGAAACAAGGAAAAAAAAAACAACAGACACAGGCAGTTAATCAAAGAAACGCATGACTGTATACCAGAGGTTGGTGACATAACAGCTATTTTTGAACTAGATAAAAACCAATTTCAAAACACAATTGTTTTTACAGAAAACATGAGAAAAAGTCGGCTTACTTTCACAAGAACTTGGCCTGGCGAAATGCCTTGGACGACAGCGGCGTTAGGCTGGTGAGCGTCCAGGCCGCTCGGTTTCTCTGACATGGAGACATCAGACGCTGACTGAGAGCAGCCTGGTGGAGAGAGCTGAGGAAAAGCAGAGGCAGAGATCAGGAATTAGATGAGCTGCAACATCTGCTAACTATCCAGAATAACCAAACCAAGCCTGATGAACACTCAAAAACAAAAACATGCGCCACTTGTACAAATAGTAGTTAAAGTCTGATTAAAGTTGCATTTTCTTTTTCTCATCATTTTGAAAGTATTTATATCCCTTTAACATTTTTGCATTTCGGATGAAGAAATTTTTCTTTCATTTTGTGTTTTTGCAAACTATTTCATCTTTTGTGAAATTTATGTGATAGACCTTTACGAAGTAGGACCTCATTGTGAAGCAGAAGGTTAAAAATGAATTAAAAATCTTAAAACGTGACATGCATATGGATTCAGTCCCCCAGTCATCACGGTTTTTTTTTTTTTAAACAAAAACAGCCTTTTACTGGAGTTTCAGAAGCAGATGCTTCCTGTTCTTGATGAAGAAAAGCATCCCCACGTCACGGTACCTGACACCTTCTATTGTTTTACCGCACAATGTTAGTTTTACATCACAAAAAAAATACACTGGTGTTTGTTGAGAAAATGTAAAAAGAAAAGAAAAATCCAGAGTCAGTTGGACACACTTTCGCCACTGCTTTGTTGAAGGAGTTGTAAATTATGTTGATTTGTCCACTAGTTGTGACATGGCAACAATTTGTTTGATCACAGAGTCGAGGCTATTTCTGTACCTGTGGGGGAGGGCTGAAGTCAGAGGAAGCAGAAGAGACCTCGGTTTCCCTCGACTCCCGTGGGGAGGGTAAAGTTTGGGAAGGAGACGGTTGGCTGTTGGCCTGCTGTGGTGATAAAGCATCACTGCTGTCCTCATCAAAGCTGTAAACATCTGGAACATGTGGTGTGTCTGAGTAATCCGCCTCACAATCTGTATGATCAGCAGAGAGGGTTTAAGAAATAAAGCCACTTAAGGACACAGTTGTAGCATCTCAGCATTTATATTGACAGTTAGGTAAATATGGAGCTTTTTTTTTATTTAAGCTTGGACCACAGAGGTGGATGAAAGTCTGTCTGATAACGACACCCACTTAAGTTTATGTTTTGGACGTCGCTGTGTGAGTAATGCTAACGAACGCTTACTGTTTATGACTTCTTCGACTCCAGAGTCGACAGGCAGGATCTTTTTCTCCACCAGCTCCATGGGTCCAGGACGCTGGGCGATTTTCTCGTTGAGGTTGTTGGCCAGTCTGGCCCTCTTCAGTCTCAGCTGCGTCGCCTGCAGGGAGGGCTCCGCCTGCGTTTCTGAGGAACAAAAAGAGGATGTTCACCTACAATCCGGCCGTCATCACTCAGTCTGATTTGTCACCGTGACTCAGCCGGACCTCTCACACGCTCAGTCTGCAGCAAAAACATTCGGACGGTCGCAGGATTGTTGAACGAGCAGTAATAAATGCAGACAGATGAATAACGGCCCTACTCATTCTGCTAATCCAAACACCATCGCCCAGAAACAACACGGAGACGGGTTACCTTCTAGGATGTGCATACGGACCAATTCGGAGCGATCCGGTCTGCTGCTCAGTTTATGCTTTAGGAAAGTCCCAGTCTGGTTAAAAAAAAGGGGGAAAAAAATGTGTCTACTTAAGTATTTTTTGAACATCATTAAAGTCACAGATGAACAAATTTATGCGGTGGAGTTAAAAACACATTAGAGACTCACCCTGGCTCGCTGTAGGCTGTGAATCTGTTTGTGGAAGGCAACTGGGCTTTTCAGAGCTGGAAAAATAAGAAGAATACATGAAACTATTTACATGCTTTTGATTGTAAGTGAAAAGGCATTTGCTTTGCTAGTTAGCAAGCCCCAAAAGGGGTTGCACATGCTCCTTTTGGGAGAAAACAGACTTCTCTGGAAGGACGTCTTGTTTTTAGGGTTTAAAGTTACTCTGACTGAGAGCAGAATCTCAGTTGTTTTTTTTAACGCAGATGATAAAGTTCATGACAAAATTTGCTGATTTTAAAGAGCTCTTTCATAATCCCTTTCCTGGCATCTTGACAGTTATGTTTTTTTGTCTTTTCTGCTCTTTGCGAACGTGGCCTCAGTGAGGAAGAGCTTATGGGAGTAAAACAGGAAGCACCAGCTTTACTGACTCAAACAAAGAGATTACTCTGAGCAGGGAGTTTTACTCTTTGATCGCTCTGAATAAACTCATCCTCCTTCAGAGGAGGACTGTGTCACTGACCAGTCACCTCTGATATGACCGCCATTGTTTGCTTTAATGATACACGGATCAGGGACGTTCCAAGGAGTGTGTCACACACACACACACACACACACACACACACACACACACACACACACACACACACACACACACACACACACACACACGTTTGCGCAGCTATCTTTGTGGGGACTTTCCATAGACTTCCATTCATTTCTACATCCTAAACTTTACCTTTACCCTTTTCCTAACCCTAACCATCACATATCTAACCTTAACCAAAACTCAATTCTCACCTTAGTCCTAACTCTGACCTCTGACCAGGCTTCGGTCCCCACAAGGAGCAATTGGTCCCCACAATGTAGTATATGTCAGGAAAATCGTCCACACAAGGTATTATAAACAAACGCACACACACACACGCACACAGTAAAACATTCCTGCTTATTGCTCCGATTTCCATTCTTCATAAGAGGTTATGAAGAACTGTTTTTAAATGTAGAGCATTTGATTGCATTTGATTAAAAGTGTATTAAAGTACAAAAAAAAAAATCAGTTTTAATTAAATCAACCAACCCGACTCGGAGTTGAAACTGGATATTTACATAAACTGTAAACAAACTCTCCCAACATATTTTCTGCGTCTCTGTATCGTCTGAGTTCCCATGGTGAGGGCATTTTGAGGGGCCTTGACAGACATAGCTATTCATCCATCCATCCATCCATCCATCCATCCATCCATCCATCCATCATCATACATGCTTATCCATAGTGGGGTCGTAAGGAGTGCTGGTGCCAGGAAAATAACCCTCTAATTGATGTGGGTTTGTGGTGTCAGAGAGGAGCAGGTGAAGGTCCTCCAAACAGAGCAGGACATCAAGAAGATGAAAAGTCCATAATTCTGTCTTAATGCTCCAAATATCAGGGGCTTCACTGTCTCAGCGTCAGCCATACAAACAGGTCCTGTTAAAGAATAATCTGTCCTTTCAGGGCCAGATATCAGTAAGTCTTAGCAGTATAATGATAACTTGTCACATTTCATGGGGGATATGCAAATACGTGCTGTTAAGTCACTCAGATTTAATTCTCTATTACAAGTTTTCGGTTATAAAAGAGTGTAATGTGCAAATGACTGAGTGTTGCCTCGTTTAATAAGTTTCCATTCTGCAGGCTAAGATAAGATCATTTTTGGGACTTCTTGGAAATAAATAGCAAACATTGCCATATCAAAACCTGGAATAGCTTTTTAAATTTTGGATACTTTGTTGTTCTTTTGTTAATGCCGGGCAATGAGACTAACTCACCAGGAGCAGATAAGGGGTAGCGTTATGAAAACTACTCACGCGGCATGATGCCTTGCTCCACTAGCTGCTCCCGAGTTCTCCTCTGCTGCAGACAGTGCTGGAGGACTGCAGAAGAATGCAGAGGTTAAACATTTACCGTTCAGAAACAACTCATCTGACTCATCTCACAACCATCTGTGAAACCTGGAGGACTTTAAATAAAGCAGAAATGGTTATTATTTCTCAATCACTTTGCTTCCCTGGAAGCCAAACACCAAACTAAGCTCTTAACCACAGATATTCTGTTCAGTTCCTGTATGGTCTGAGTTATGGGGGGTATACGGTTAGCTCCACATTGGCTTGGAGCTCTCCTAAAGAAAGCCAATGTTTGAGTGAGTTCTGCAAATGTGACAAAAATGCAATTAAAAACAATTGAAATATTGGGATAACATTCTGTTTCCCTGATTTCGAGATTTGAGAAGAAGACTGGCTTGTTGAGCGATGTTCTTGAGTCTTACATGACATTTCTGGATGCATCTTCTGTGTTGTACAAAAAAATGTAAACAGTAGTAGTTTAAACATTTACAAACAAGAAAGCGTGGACTTGTTTTTTCCAGCGAAGCAACACACAAGAAGAAGACAAAAAAAAGTTTGCAGAGAAGGTTAGGGGGTGACGGTGACGCATGAGGCCGAGGCCCTTATCGTCATCGCTGTAGTGAAGCGAACCCAGCTTAGCCGGATTTGCTCAGTGGCCTGGGAGAAACAGTTCCCCCTCACACACAAACACACACAACGCAGACCCACTAAACTCCCCTGGGAAAGACGCCGGGTCCGAACAGGACTCTGTGACTCACTCAAGCAAAAATAAACGGGGCAGCTGTGAGAACAAGGCCTGGGAACCATGACATTTTTTGGGGGGCAAGTTGAGGGGGTGGGATCGCCGGTTTGCTGTAGAGTCGAGGGGGGATGTTCGCCGACTTCGACTTCTGGGCAAGGGAACGCAGAGTGACGAGAGCTGAGGCAAAGGATGGAAGGCCGTGCCCACCTCTTCCAGCAGGACATCATCTCCAGAAGAGAGAACAAACTGTGCCTTCTCTGCCTGTTGTGTTTTCTATTACCAACCCAAGCCAATGGCGTGGGGGGTGGGTTGAATCCAGGAGATTCAAACAGAAACAACACCAGGTTCTCTCAATCTTTGGGACTCAAAAGGAACGCCACAGGCAGTCCGTTTTATTACTGCACACAACTGCATATCAATAGCAGGAAAAGCCGCCTGCAAGCGCCATGGGAGAGCACTGGCTTTAATTTGAGCATCACCATGAGGGTACGGCTCCTGCCCGGGGTCCTCCTCATTGTGTCATCTTGTGTTGAGCATGAACCCTGGCTAACCCTTCCATGATGCAAACTGGCTCCTGCTCACCAGTAAAGCAAAAACAGAGGTTATAAAGAAACACAGAGAGGGGGCTCTGCTGAAATCCCTGTCTGCTGATGTAATCTCTAATCTCAGACTCGTGTTGTTCTCTGCAAATCACTCCTGCAGTTCTCCCATCAGTCTCCCCTCTCCTCCCCCCTTTTTTATGACGCTACATAAACAAAAATAAAGAATCATTGTCTGAAATGGTGGATTTTAGTTCATGAACAATTTGACACTCATTTATGACAATTTTGTTGATGTAAATACAAAAGAATGACATTATTTTAGCAAAGATTCTGGGATTTCTAATCACAAATTCTTAACAGTTACAAAAATCATATTAAGGATTTTATTCCATTTCAAAGGTTATTATGTTCAATAACCTGCGAAGAGATTAGTCTTAAGACATTAGTATTTTTGAACATATACTGTACAGGTTTTCACATGTCCATTATGCTGGATAAAATATGCTTAGGGCTTGAAATGTGTATGTGAAAAATGAATAATACTTTGTGTACAGTAAGAAAAAAGCACAAAAGTCACTTTGTTACAGCAACAAAGTGACTTTTAAAAGTACCAGTAACACATGATAAAGGAAAGTAATGAAAAGTTGGAATACAAACAACAATCAATAATGTTCCAGTTATTATTAATTAAAGGTAATTCCAAACAAATGGGGGCTTAGCCCTGATTTAAAGGAACAGAGTGGTTCAGCATTTTGTTTCCGGTCATAATTCAACACTTCAAAATTTATATGTATGTTTTTTCATTAGTTGTTAATTCATTGTTAAAAATATTTAGCTGTGAGATTTTCAATTTTTTTTGACCTGGTTAGATATGATCTAAGGCTCATTAGTCTTATTTTATTCTCTATAAATTATCATAACTATTCTTAGTCATGATATGTTATGACATTTTAAGTTTTAACATCACCTAAATGAAATGAGGATGTAGCTGTTTAGTTCTTGTTTTTATTCTTCTAAACTTATACATACGTAATTTAATTCGTAGTTCGATGTAATTTCAATGGAAACTACGTAAACATTCACGGCTGTGAGAAAACACAATAGGTTAGCTTTAGGTTAGCTTAGTTTGTGATATGCAGTCTGCACAGAAAAGCTTCCTGTTGACATGATATGAACACAAGGTTGCTCCCACAGAAAGAGAAAATATAGTATGATAACTAAATTGTATGATAAAGTCTCAGGATGGGGGTTGAAGAGAAATGTTGAATAGATCACATCTAACTAACTTCTGCAAAAACTCAAAATACAAGTGTTATGGTTCAGAAGGCCTCTGGGAAGCTTTTTGTATTGACAAATTTGGTAAATAAAATGAGGAAATTGTTATTTTTGCAAGATATTGAAAAAATTATGAACCAAATTCCGTTTTTGTGATTTTTCTTTGCAGTTTTTAGCATTTTATTTTGTTGTATGGACTAATAACATAAATTGTGAAAGACCTGGTTATAAGGATTGTATTGATGTATTGGTTAATAAAATGCTCCGAATAATGGCTGTGCAAGCATCCAAAAATGTAAAAATACACCTTCCAGGGTTAAGCAAGGTCAACAGCCAACAAGGAAGATTAGAAAAATGCAAATGACGCGCAGAATCTCGATCTGCTGCATATCTGGGATTTGCGCTTCTTTTGTAAGAAAAGACAAATGTCACAAGTGCGTGTACTTGTGACATTTGTCTTTTCCGTGTCGGCACAACTTTGACACAAGGAACACCTGGAAATAACACCCCGCCTAACTACACCAACCACCACAAAGTCAAAGTAAATAAATAAAATATAAGCGCATGATGACATAAGGAAGAAAACGTACCTGATTTGAATTTCCCCCTGCAGATGGAGGGGCTCTCCACATCCAGGCAAGCCATGGAGGACAGTTCTGGTCTGATTGGTGACCAGCTCTGGAGTCCCATGGAGCGACGAGACCCGAGCAGATCCGGCAGGAGCTACGGAGAGGGAGAGAAGACGACGCTCCGGGAGAACAACATGTGGTTCTCCGTCTCTCCGCGGGACTCAGCGGGGAAACTTTGTGTCCGTGTGTGAGAGCTCAGTGAGCGGAGTGACGTCAGGAGGAGGGAACGCAGGGCTGCGTGAGTTAACCCTTACTAGGCCCGGTTGGTCTAGACCAGGGGTTCCCAAACTTTCCACCCCAAGCCCCCCAAACTCCCTGTCTCTAACTTTTTGGGGGGGCAAAATGAATGTACAGCTGGACATAGACAACAACACCGGTAGCCTACAGGCTACTTGTTAAGCTTAAGCTGCTGTATTGATATGAGCTAATGTTAGCTAAAAGATTACTTTTAGCTAACTGTTGAGTAAAGCTGTTGGCTTGCAGGTAATGTTAGCTAAAAGATTATTTTTAGCTAACATTACCTGCAAGCCAACAGCTTTACTCAACAGTCAGTTAGTTTGGGGGTAAAACTCTGAAAAGTTCTTTGCGTTTTGCTGGTGTGCTGCCATGATTCTAACCAGTGGCGCAAAAAGCGGGTATGCAGCGTATGCAACGCGTAGGGACGCAGCATCAGAGGGGGGCGTCAAAACCCCGGCTGGAGGGGGCGACGCGCCTATGATGTTTTCCCATAATACTTCAGCGCGCCTTTCGCTCCTTCAGTCGCTTCCTGGGTGGGTGGGTGGGGGCGGGGGGCGATTTATGTTTTCACATCCACCTGAATAATGTGTAGTTGCGCTCATGTTGCGTTTAAAGGCGGCACGGAAAAACAGGCTATGAGATTAAACAGTTTTAACTGCTGATAAAAGTGACAGAGGACACGGATATGGGAAATGTAGCCCATACTGTATCAAACCGACATAGGAATAACAGAGATTTGGCTATTCTAAGGTAAAAACCCAGTGCATACAGTGTTCATGTTTTTTTTTTTCATATTGTCGGCTTCCCACCTCCCTCCCACAGTTTGGGAACCTCTTGTCTAGCCTGTGTCTACAGGAAAAGCAAAGCAACTTTTTAATCATTTATGGGATGAGGTAGTGATGACTGTTTCAGGAAGTTCCCTTTGCAGGGGACAAAAACTGTTTATGGATAACTAACAGAAACTGGGACGTTTCTTAAACCCGTCTTGAAACTTGTTTAGCGTTAAAGAAAAACTCCTTGGCCCTTCGGGAGAGAAGAACTTTCAAAGTCTTTCCTCATTTGTTTATATTTTGTGTCTAGGGAGCCAGACTTGTTCTAATCTTTGAGACTTTTTTAACCATTACCTTATTTTTGGTTCATGAAATTACAACTTCTATATGAAGGTATCTTATTTGAATGTACCCTGCAATGCCAGTTAGAGTATGTTGGTTGGCTCTCTTAGTATAGATGTTTAAAAAGCCCTAAAAGAGACAGGAGAGATAGCCAACTCTTGAAAATGTTTAGTGCAAGAAAATAAACCAAATGCATTTTTAAACAGAATCATACAAGTCTGTAGTTATTGTTACTCTAACAACTGATTAAAATATACCTAAAATTCTAATTCAGTTTTGAATTGATCAGAGTTTCTGCAAATGTTTTAGTTTCACGCATTCACGCATTTCTTTTCCACTGTGGTATAAATAACGACATTGTGAAAAGGTGAATTATTTTGAAGGACCAAAATGTATCTTGCCACAGTAATATAAAGTAATATACTTACTCAAATATATCCAATGGTGTTGATTGGAAGAGGAATTAATTTAGACAAAAACATTTAAATGCAGTTTTATACTTAGGTTGTTGCTGAATAGAAAAGTTAGAGTCTGCTCATCTGGAAATTTAACAATAGAACATAAAAGATTTCTAAAGAAAGACAACTGATGAGCAAAGGAAAGGATAAATCAACTAATTTCATGTTTCAGCTTTGATAGATGCAATCCAAATCACTTTATGCTAATATTATATCATAAGACAAAATACTTTTAAGGTGGTTTGAGACAAACTCAACTGGGTGACATATATATATAAAGTGAATCTGCAAACACATATGATGCTTATAGTACTCCTTACTCCAGCTGCTTCAAGAGAAGTGCCTGAAGAAGTGCATGCTGGGAAGACCAGGCTGCTGTGCTTGGCATCAATAATTTTCTTTTGTAAATTGAGAAGTATGCATGTCAAACTGTGTGGGAAGTGGGGGAATATTGGAGTTGATGGAGGAAAAGCAGATTGGGACAGGCAAGATGTTGTGACAACCCACCACTGGGACTTAATAATGGTGAACAGCGAGTCTGAAAAATACTGGAAAGCAGAGGGAGGGGGTTTGAACTGGAAAAACATCTCCAGTATTTCACTTATTACGAACAAGCCTCCTGAGCTTCACATTCATGAGTGGGCAAGCCAAGGAAACAAAACAAGACTTTGGAATAGGCTACTTTGTCACAAAGTCGTTCCTTCTTTCTGTGCTCCAAAAGTCTTTACACTAGTCTGGAGCAGCAGAAAACATCTATCATCCAAAGAAATAATATTCTACTCAGGTCATAATTTCGATTGGATATATTGACTCAGGTGTTGATAATCAGTCAACGCAATGATTCAAATTTTATGAGCAGGTGATGATCGGTCAAGTTCATCTTTTTGATAAATTACCCACAGCTCCAAATCTTTCAAACATACGCAATTTCATGACTGACAGGTACAGTAATCTTAACTTAATGACTACGATACTTATCTTAAGCGCTTCCTATCAGTCGCATATTTTCACTGACATATGGTTTCATAAATACTCATTTAAAGAAGATTGAGTTTCGGGGTTTCTGGCTGCCATCTTGAATTTGATTTACGATACGGAGTTGTGCTGCGAAACTCTGCAACAAACTGTTTATCTGCTGGAGTGTTTGGATTTCCCCGAGTGACAAGTACAGCATCATATCTTTTAAGACTTTGTTTATGCACCAGCTTAGTTCATGAAAACACTCTTGGAACGATGCACCTTTACCCAAAGTGGAATGTTTGGCTGATTTCACTTTCATCATTAAAACTTGATGTTGATTGTTTTGTTTTCTTTCCATCCAGGTTCAATGTATAACATGCAATCATTGCAACAGATGGAACCAATAAGCAAAGAATTCAAAACAACTGTATTTTTAACTTACCGAGCAGGTTGAAGGTAGAACTGTAAAAAAAGGGAAAACATTTTGACCATAATTCAACATTTGTTATGTGGTTATGTGAGAATATGAACTTTCCTTGAAACTTTCTATTGTGGTGAAGCTCGTATGAAGAGGTTATCCTGAGCTATCTCTACAGTTACTCATGTAAAGGGTTGCACTGTTAAAGGATATATTGCTATACTGGTTCTCTACTACTTTCTCCTACTACTCTCCAGTTATGCATTATACCAAAACACTGCTGCCACTGACTTTGCATAATCCTCACAGGAGTTACAGCTATGGCAGACCGGAAGCTTAACTTTTGTTAACATTAATCGAGAATATTAACTTGATGTTCTCGCTTACATTATTTAGCCTCGTCATATTGGGTTGAACTCTGTCTCCTAGCTAAATCAGTTAAAAGAGCTACATATGCCCCTAACTATATGTCTTCAGAGCTGTAAGCTTTTATGTTTATAGATCATTTTGTTCTTATCAATCATAGTTTGAAAGAACAATGATACTTTTTGATTTTCTCCCAAAAACTAACATGAAATAAATGTTTTATTTTTTCTTGTGTGATGTTACACTAGATTATTGGAATTCAAACATCTTTCAACAGACACAAAACGACTTTGATTGATTTTGTATTTGCTGACGTTATCCGATCATCCAGTCAACTTCATTTTGGGTTCCCTGCTTCTTTAGCTTAATGCACTTCAGCATCCTCTGTTTTCTTTAATTGTTGAGCATTTGAAGCATCACTTGGCTCTGTGCTATCCAGATGTTGAACATTGCTCACTTAAGAAAGGTTTTGACTTGTTAGGATACAGCTGAGTGAGCTTTAAGCAGCCAAACTGACTTAAAATCTTTTTAAATAGTATAGTTTAGTTGCCCGTTTCCTGACCCAATACAAGTCTCTCTTAGTATTTTTATTAATCCATAACATTGTACACAATAAAACCCCTAAAATTTAGCAAAACTTGTTTATTACACTCTGAAAAGGCAATATATTTTCAAATGATATAAATAGCAAATTTCCATGGCATACTGATGAATGAAAAATGTGCATGAGAAAACCTTCGACTGAGGTTATCTTTAGCGCTGATGTCAGAGAGCAGCCATGTAGTTCTGCTGCTGTAACAAAAATCAACTGGGTGAGATCTGAACAACCTGATCTAGACTGCTTGAAAATAAACACTTTCTTAAAGAGAAAAAAATATATATTTTCTTGCTTTTTTTGCTTTGAATACAGACTGAGTGAAGTTAACCTTGACGTGATAAAACTGTTAAATGCAATAAAGCACTTTGAAGGCTTTAGAAGCAAAGCTTTCGTCTTGTCATGGTCTGCAGACGGACTCATGGTCAGATCAGGTGGAAATTAACAGCAGACTCATCCATCTGACCCAACTTTCAACCCTCATATCTTTCCCATGTTGGAGTCTTTGCTGACTTGAAATATAGACACACATTACAGGTAGCCAAGATGCACAACTCCTTGCATAACACACAACAAACACACACATTAAAGTAGATGATTCTCAAAGGGGCACAGCTCATATTACACCTGATCATTGCAAACACAAGTTGAAACATTGCTGACTGAAACCCCGAGCAGCAGCCTTTATATACGCACACATAATGAAAGATGTTTGAGGTTCCAAGGCACCGGCTTGCATCAAATTCCACGCAGGCCGGTGCAGATGGTGGGAAAGCCAGAGGGAAATCCCTGTAGGCTTCCAGTTTTCCTTTGAAGCTGTGCTACAAGCAGCAGCCACAAGGGGCTAAAAACGGCTGAGCTTTGGCCACATCAAGTCGATCTAAAAAAAAAAAAAACAGAGCATGTTGTACAGTATTCCCAAGGAGTTCAGGCAGCTGCTGAAGAGAGACTCTGCATTTGATTAAAGTTTGCACTTTCCTCTCAAAGTTTACAACAGTGACAGGATTATCACTTAGATTCCATCCAAAGTTTGAGCAGAGGCGAGTATGGATGCTGTCAGCAAATTAGAGCAGGAAGGTTCTTGTCGACTGGGACTTTTTGCTTGTTTTGCATGTTCTCTCTCTTTCTCAGTAATGATATTCCTTTTGATGCTGGTTCATTCTTTTGTTTATCTGCCTGCATTTTGTAAAGAAGCACAGATATCAATGTTTCACTGGATGTCCAGTGTAGAATATTAACACAGCATGATTAAGCAGCTACAACAGTTATGATGAAATCTGCCATTGGCATAAATAAACTGAAGAAGAATATGGAAGCAATAGCTTCCATGAATATTTTCAGGATTCACATACCAACACAAATTAGAGTACACTTTATGAAACAAAAGAAAATTATACATCCGGATAGACGTCATTGAGTGACATGAATGTTAACTTAAGAAGACAAATACATTTCTCCGTTGATTTAACAAAAAGAAAAGTACAGAGTTTTTCTAACTTAATTTTTAACAATAGCGTTCCAGGCCTAGGTAGAACAGCTGTATTCACCCTGAGAATAATTTACACTGAGACGGAGATTATTTGTAGAAATAGGTCACAAAGGGTGGACTGGATTTTATTTAGGGAAGTAATAATAAAGGAGGTTTAAAACATATGTTACGAACCGTTTTCAGATTGCCTTTGTTGAAAAAAAAACTTTCATTTTTCATCTAGTTCACATTTGTGTCTTACTTTGTGTTGTACGGTTACATAAAATCCCAATAAAAAGTTTGTGGTTGAAACCAGCTATAAAAAAGTTCAAGAGGTTTGAACATTAACTGGAAAACAGCTTAATATCAGTTGACTGGACTGGAACAGAACAATTTAAATGTGTTAAAAGAATTATGTGCAACACTGCAAATAATCAGGCTAACAATATTTAAGTGCCAGATATAAATAGTTCCTCCTTTATAAGAAAAGAAAAACACACCACATTAACTTCACTCTTTACAGTGGAGTTAATGTGGCTAAAAATAGCGGAATGTCGACATTAGCCAAAGTGGACTTTTAGATGAGGGTTAAAAAAATGCCTGGGTTTGAACAGTATCTCCATAATCTTAACATCATGAAAAAAAAAAAGAAAAAAGTGAACACAGCACAGAAGGGTGTGCGGCTCCATCACACTTCCCCTCCAACATTCCCTGATTTCAACAACCGTGACTTTCCCATTAGTGCAATTATCCTTCTAGTGACTACGACTCAGAGTTGCTTCACATTACATAAACTCTCCTCTTGTTCTCTTCATTCAACCCAGTCAGAAGTGTGCTTGGCAGGGGGCAAGTTGGGGGCCAAGCATAGATAAAAATAACTCGTTGTTTGCTCACCGGTATGCTGTAACTCGTGGTGTTGTTGTGGGAACCAGACTGGGTCTCTGTGGTCTCTATGGTTCCTTGAAATATGAGAGCAGCATGATGTGAAGACAAAAGCTTCTCCAAAAGCAACCAGGATTGCATTACAGCTCATTCATAGGGCTGTAATATCCTATGAATGAACTAGAGACACATAAATACCAATGAGCTGACAGAGGATCTGAGAGACCCAGCATTTTTTTAAAATGTGAACATTTAACACTGGTGCGTGTATTTTCAAAGATATACAGATTCAGCGAAATTGAATTGGATTCAACTGCGACTTAAGAGACAATAAAGTGACAAGAGAGGTCATTTAAAATGAACTTGAAGTTTTGTATCACTGAGTGATTAATGGGTCAGCTGACCAAAGAAACAGCTACAACAAAACAATCCTCTGACACCGAAAGAAAATTACTTTTGGAATAAATGATGTGCAGTATGTCATATTATCAACACAATTTACCGAAAAAAATGAAAACTTGTGAGATTAAACTTTTTCATTTCTCATATTTAAGCAAAAATAAATAAATAAAATAATAATGGTTTAATTTCACATAATCTTTTTGAGTAGAATTAGATAAACAGAAACTTAAATTGGCTGAGATGACTAATTCAAAATTGTTAGAAAAACATTTTTTGAACGTTTTGAATTTCTTAGATGGTTCAAGAAAACATTTTTTTGAGAATGACCTCTTATTACATATGACTTACAAAGAGGCAGGATGGAAAAACATGAATTCATTCACATTTGAGTGAAGACATGGGGATATACTTTCTAAAACATTATTTCAAAATTCCTTTAAGAAAGCCAGTTACACTTTACCTTTATTTTATTATCTATCAGGGCAACAAAATGGGGAAAAATGTTTTCATATCCCAAAATGAACCCTCCAGTAAGAG
>CAEGAF010036137.1:0-18913 GCA_903067075.1 Micropoecilia bifurca | reverse complement strand
CCCTAACCCTAACCAAAACTCAATTCACACCTTAGTCCTAACTCTGACCCCTGACCCTAAAACAGGGTTTCTCCAAGTGGGGACCAGGCTTAGGTCCCCACATGGTAGTGTGTGTTAGGAAAATTGTCCCCACATGGCATTATACACATGTACACACACACATACACATTCACTTTTTGCACTTTAATCTCCCGTTTAAGTTTGTTTGCAGTCAAACCAAAAGCAAACCGTCTTTTACACCTTCACTCGTAAATTTGCATATTTACCAATAAGCACGCCTGAGCTATGATGCCTCCTCTTATGTTGGTAGTAGCAGATCGCTTTCCTTTCTGATTGCCTCTCTGGTGTGCTGAGCACATTCGTGATAAACCCTTACAATCTGAGGAATGTAATTTTAACATCGGGATGGAACGTGATTAGGGTGAAATGAAAGCTTTCGGTGATAAAGAGGGTTCTCAGAGACGGCACCGGCATGCGGCAAAACATCTTAAGGGAAGGAAAAGAAGAGAGGGGAAAAAAAAACCCAGGCTGCTTTAATTGTACAAAGCCAGCATGAGAGACGCTGCTGTGAATTACAGCCGCCGTAAACCACAGAGGCATACACGCAGAGCGGTGTGAATTCATATGCAGACACACACAAACACACAAACACGTTTAAGTGTAATACTCTTCTTGTGGATATGAACCAAATCAAACAGAGGAGCAGACACATTTCAGCTTGTTTGTATGCAGATTTTCCTGTGTTTGGGAGATGAAAAATAACAAATACATGGGAAAACTGTTATTTTTATGTATTTATATACATATTTTTTTGCTTTCAGATCAACCTAATGTGATATTCACGAATGACTAATTCTTTTTTTTGTGTGTTTGTGTTTGCAGGTAGCAGAAAAATATTAAAAATAAGTCTTTTATATATGCGTTGTTGTTTTGTCTTGCATGCCGGCACATCTTTCTGCTGCTGTTTGGTTGCTTAGTCTGGATAGAGACGGAGGTTAATCCTCTTTTGAGAGGTTCAGCAGAGGATTCAGCTGGAAATGAAAAAGCCACTTGGCACTGCCGTGTCCTCCCTGCTACCAAAGGTTGTGCAGCATTGCATTCCTTCTGTCTTTGGAATTATTTCAGCGAGGGTCGAAATCCACGAGACTTTCAGAAAGAATTTAAATCATTTGGGTACCTTCCATTGGCTGGCATTTTTCTTCTTCTTCTGAGTTATGTTAAACATTTTCCTCTCGTTATTCGGCTATTTTGGCTCCGATAATGAGTGGTGGTGATCTGATCATGCGATGCTTTGGGGAGTTTTCTCCATCTGGCCTGGGAAACGTGGCAACAAATCACTTTTTGTTAGAACGGAGTAGCAGCTCGCCCTGGGAGCCAAACCTGGCAACCCTGAGCAACCCACGCCGTTACAGAAGCACACATGTTTCCGAGATAAGCCATGTTGCTAAATTCCCCCAAAAGAACAAATTATTTGTAATAAAATTCCTCAACGACACGTTACTTTGGAGTGAAATGATGCCACTTGGAGCGATTTTTGGCTGTAGCAAATGCAGAGCGTCTGGCACTCCAGCTAATGCGCAATTGTGCGGATAAAAAGATACAGTATGTGAAAGCATTTGTTTCATTGTCTCCTCAGCTGGTTGCAGTGTATGAAGAGCAGGATCCACACAATGGAGGGGACGGAACCAGCGCCAGCTCCACGGGAACGCACAGCCCAGAACCGTTTGCCAGCGAGATGAATTCAGCGTCAGCATTCCCGCCCTACCAAGCTGCAAGCGAGATCGAGGTCACAACATCTGCTCTGCGATCAAGTAAGTCCAACACGGGCCTGAAAGTACGCTTAGCTTGGAGGGTGAGAAAATGCGTGACACTGGGGCCACAGGAGTGAGACGATTTTCTAGCAATATTTTTTTCTGATGAGCTTTTCACCGTTTTGTAAAAAGTGGTTAGAGTAGGATATTCCAGTTCAGGTGTGAATCTCCCATGTGTCAAGATGTTTTATGGTTGTCTAATTCTAAGATGGACCTGGTGCCAAAAGGTGATGGGTATTTTCCATTTATGTGCTTTATCAAGTAGAAAGGTTTCCTAAAACTCAAATTGTGTTTTGTAAATAATCTCTGTTCTCTTCAGAAATGTTCAATTCAAGTTTGATCAATATAAGTATATCCAATTTGGACTGGAGATGATCAAACGTAGTTGTGAAACAATAAATAACTGTGGTATTTTCCTTAAGCTTAGCTCTGATAGGAATCTACAAATAAGATGCTAATTTTAATATTGTTAGCTTAACAATAAGCTAATAAGCCTAACCTAAAGCTAACAGAGTCGCATCATTCTCAGAGTTCTTACAAAAATGTTCTCGTATTTAACTCTATCAACTTTAAAGTCTTCTACAGAGTTCCCAAAATGATTCTTCAAGGTTTTTGTAGTACTTCTGTCGGCTAGCTTATCTAGGTCTTTATTAATCATTTCTGTCACACACACGACAAAAACTCAAGAACTACCTTTTCCACTTCAAAATAAGAATCCTGTAGATACAAGCCAGAAGTCATAGTAGCTTAGACTTACTTCACACAACATAAAGTGATGCTAACAACTAATATTAAATTAAGATATAACTTACTTAAATTAAAGTAAGAGACAGCAACTAATTTATTGTGGTCTCTTGCTTTAATATCAAGAGATATTGTTGCATCTCTAAAAATGAATTCTTAAGCATAAACTAATCTTACACTTCTGAAATAATGTAGTAACTCAGGCCTTAAAAAGCATAAGTGTGTTCAAACTGACAAGACAAATAATAGTTAACTTGTAACATTCAAGGCCAATTTCAGTCTAGTGCTAAACTTCTCCATATTTGGCTTTTTATCTAGGATGCTGTTCATGTATACAGTTCAAGTTTCAAAATGTTTAGAATTCTCTTCAAGCCTTATCCTAATAATCAGGAATTATTTAAGTTGCTACTTAACAGAAAAATCTAATTCAGAGTACCCAGCAATCACACTGATTATGTCAACATATTTTCAGGTATCAGTTTCATTTGTATGTAATGACAGTAACATCCTGTTCTAACATCTTGATTTCAAAAATCTTCTCAAGGCCATAGCAAACTCAATTTCTTTTTTTTGGCGTAAGGCTTGTACAAATACAAACTTTATAGAAGAGTGATGCAAAAAAGTAAATTTTGATCCGATTTAGAAAATTAACAGAACAGATTGTACTTTAACTTTAAACCATGTGAAAATACCAAAAATATTAGCTTTTTAGTCATCCTTTTGGTTTGTGAAAGCATTACTTCCAGCCCTACAGTAGCAGACAAGATGTAGTGATTTATATACAATGTGGAACCACAGGCACACATTTCATAGTGTCACATTTGAAGCACAGTAAGAACCTAGATTCGGGAAGCAGCTTGGAGTCGGGAGGAAATATGTTTTGAGGGAGAAACCAAGGCACCGCACAGCAGGAAAAGAACCTAATGTAAACCACAGAACATGAAGCAACATGACAAGACTCGGAGCACAAACAACGACAGCAGTGTAGGTGAAGGGTGATGATGAGAAAGATGCACTAAGCAAAGAAAACAGGAGTATAATCCCACAAGGGATGATACAGGTAGTAGAAATCAATCACCATGGCCCTGCTGAGGCCCTGGGCAGAAATAAAGCAAAACAGAGAAACTGTTCTGGTGAAATAACTTTTTATTTAACAAATGCAAATAAAACACAAAAATGTATAGAGTATGACAAAAGGATTACCGGAACCAACTGACTACAACATACACAACGTCTCTTGTTCTTTGGAAACAATAACTGGAATTTGCAATCCGAGTCTTCGGAGGCATCCTGCAACTTTTAGATCAGTCTGTGCTCAAAAAGCCATAATGGTCACTGTATTTTGGCATTTTTTTATTTCTATAAAATACTTTTATTACAATAAAACAGGAAATTTGGTTTATGTTGCATGAAATATATTGATATATTTTGTGTATACACAATGCATCTGCTTAGTCCCTCTGCTAAGCAATGTAATCATGCCCAGAAGTTTTAAGATTGAAAAATGCTTTTTTAGTTTGTACAATGTTTAAATAAACACATTTAATTTGACATTCAAGAAAAATAAATGTTATGAAGGAAAAACACACAGACAGACACACACACTTGCCATTTGCTGTAGCTCAGAAACAAAAACTGCTGGCATCAGTTCTGCGATCGTATCGTTACCTCGAGGGAACGCGTTAATGACGACAGGAAAACTGATCTCACTCTGTTATTCTGATTGAATTAGAAGAACAGAATGGTTGCCTTAAAGCAGCATGGTGCTTAAAATCATCCTTCATTGTCAGCCACGGTTACCTTCAGGAAAACACACGCCGTCGCCGTCACTTTGCATCAGACGAGCTTCACAGCCAAATAATAAGTTTTTGTCCGGGTCAACTATTTATTGAGTCATCATTATGAGTTTACAAGTTTGAAGGACACGGATGTAATGATTGACGAACTAGAATATATTTTATTTCCCATTTTAGTGGGAAAAAAAGAATGGATGACATCAGTGGAACATTTGCCCGCTCTATCGGACTGGAAGGGGGGAAGTTCAGTGTTTTGGCTCAACTGTGTGTACTTCCTCATAGCTGTCGACATTTGCTCCCCAAAACTATCCGTCTTGCTCTCTGACTGGAAATCCAGCTTGCAAGAGAGAGTAGTTGTTGAGTAGTTGGAGGAATAGTTTTCTGCATAAACAAACACATCTATGAGACTCAGACAAATCACACGAAATGTACAGTAGGGGAGAAAAATTTGCCTTTGGGGTTATGGCATGAGGGGGTGTGTGACACAAGAACACAATGATGCAATTATTGTCACCCAAATACGACAATGAAAACCGATTTTGGTACGTCGGCCATTCAGAGCCCTTAAACGATCGGCCACCAGAGCAGTGCTTGGTCAGGAATGGCAGACTATTGGATGCACACTTGGTATCAAAAAAAGGGCAGCAAAGAAGTCATTTCTCTCTTAGAAAAACATTTCTGTGTATCAGACATCTTTCCCAGTGATCTGCAGTCCAGACTGGAATGAAGTTATTTTCTTTTCAGATTGTCTGAAAGAATTGCTGTCCAGACAAGAAAACTAACTAACAACGAAATACCCTGCGGCAAACAATTTGAGGGTTTGGCTCTTGTTTAAGCGTCTGGGCTCACAAATCACTTTCCTATCAGTAAAGAATTGGATCTCAATCTTTTCAGAGCGTTTGATGATGGAAAAGCTTTTTATTCCTGCACATCAGTTCCATGTCACAAGGTAGAAGTGATAACTGTGGTTCAAAAATATTAGAAAAGTCAGCCGATTTTAATCCAGTCACGAAATGTCGTCAATTCTTAAGGCGAGTGAACAAACATAAATGTGAACTGACATTACTGATAAAGCAAGAACAGGCCACTATCTATCAGGAATTGGCATGGAAATTGATATCCAGTATGTCAGAGACAGTTCAACACTGGACCTTTTTCTTTTCATGGCTATTTTGAAAAACTTGATGCATTTCTTAAGACAGGCTTTACAAATATGTTCAACATTTTTTATGGAACTATTGTATAAAATCTGGCATTGAAGCTTGTGGGACAAAAAATATTTGGCTAATTTTGGGTTAAAATGGAGTCAAAAGGGAAGATGGCTAAATTGATTACAGATGTGTTTCACTGAAAATATATTCACTAATATTCCATTTCAAAAATTCACTGATATTTTTACAGTTTGGTGAACAGGTTTTACCAATACATTCTGGCACAACTGGCCCTTTAAGAGCATTCATGAGTCTTGATTTGGCCCAAAACAAAAATGAGTTTGACACCTAATACCAGATAATTTTTCATAGTGGATGATACTTATTGGAAAAGTAAAAATTCTGCACAAACTTTTGAGAGGCACTTAGTGCAAAGTTCAAATCCATGATGTCAGCTAATAGCTATCTTATGTTACATCAGATCCTGATACTATTGGACCTTTTGAAATTAGGAAACAAAATTACAATCAGACTGACTTACAAACACACCGAGATTCATGAAAGTGGATTAAAAGAATGAAATAATTAAAATATCCTGCATTGTGTTAGTTGGCTGTCCTAAAAAAAGCTTAGCTTGAACAGGTTTACGCTCCAGAAATAATAACAAATACAATCTTCTTTTTTACTTACAATTTGAATATACTTTCCAATAACTATTCAGAGTGTGTTTTAATTTAAAGGGGTGCTGGTTGGGGTGATACACACTTAATACATGGTCAGGCAGATGAACAAGACTGGCAGGAGAAGGTCCCTCCTGGGATGCAGATGAGCAAATTACTGCCAGTAATATTTCATATCAGACTTGAAAGCATTGCAGTGGTGCCCTTGGCAGCTGTACTTTGAGGCAGAGAATTATGTCTATTTAAAATCATTATCTTCTAGAGCCATATTGATCCCCTCTTCCTTCACAGAACTCCCAAAGTCCCAAACTCTAACTCCTTGTTTTTTTTTTTTTTTTTGTCCTCCACCGATCTGTTGGTTTCATCTCGGTAGCCTATTGCTAATAATTGGATTGGCGATGGGATGTAAATTACAATAATTAATGCAATTTTCCTGTAATTATACAGATGCCAGAGAAGTCTCCTCCGTTTCGCACTAAATCCGATCTTGTAAAAGTAAAAGAAAATGTTTGAAACTTTAAATTAAAACAGGATTTTGATGGTGCACCTTCTATTCTTAACGGTCGTGTTTTTCATTTTTTCTGTTGCACGTTTCTGTCGACAAGTAAACACAAGGCAGAAATAGAACATGCTAGCAACTTTGTGCTGCTTATTTGAGGCTGAAGTTACTTAGCAACTAAAAGTTAGCTACTATGTGATAGAGGTTATTCCTTTCTAAAGTTATCTATGTGCAAAGTTAAACATCCTAAAAGATGAAACTAATACAGACATGTCAAAAAATGTCCAGATTTTCTGCAATTATTCCAATTTTTTTTTACTCTTGCAGCTGGAGGTATATTCCCCACAACATGTTTAATTTTTGTGCATTTGTCACATCAAACTCTGGGAATGCAGATGTTTGCAGATCACACAAAACAATTTAAACACACATGTCAGGTCGAGCCTCAAAGGCTTTCCCTGTGCTTGCCTCATCATTTTGACCTGGGTTGCTGAAACGTCACTGAAAGCACTGCCTGTGCAGGAAGGTTGATACCTCAAAGAAAAAGGCCTTCATCTAATCAGTTGGGCTTAGTGATCCGTCACTGTGGAGACCGCCTGCCACCAGCCAAGGCCATATTAAAGTCACTGCAGAAGAGGTGACGGACACAGTGAGAAAAACAGTGAGAGTACATCTCAGAGCACAGTGAATTAGTCCAATTTTAATATATACTGCCTCACCAAAGTAACCAGGTAATCTAAAACACATGTATTGTTTTGCAGAGATTTGCGCTAAGACACTGTTGGGAAGTCTTCCATTTGTCCTTTCTCTCTCTCTTGCAACATTTTTCTCTATTCCAGTAATATCTTATCAATCTTTCACTTTAGTTGAAATTGCCGAGCTTATAACAGTGGCATTTTTGGATCAGCTGATTAGTCTGATGGTTCATTTAACTCATTCCTTTCTGTATCAGTGTTTGACTGCAACGTTTTGCATTTTTCTACACGTTGACAATTTTTTTTACACATAAATTTAAATGCAACAAAATGACATACGGTGCTGTATATACTTTTGAGAGTAATAAGAAAAACATTTTGGTTTCTGAAGTTCAATTCTGTAAGTATTTTTATTCATATAAAAAAATACACGGTCAAATCTTTGAACTAGACTTTCAAGTGTTACAAAAGAATGATTTCTAATCTTTTATTTTAGTAAATGTGTAATCTGCTGATAATTTTTAATTTCTTTTGTAATGTAAGATATAAAGAAAGCATTTAAAGTATATTTTTTCTTCTTACATTCCTCTAATTTGGGAGCAGAAGCAAACTGTTATCTAAGAAAATAATAAAAAAAATAATACTTGGTTCAGCATCTTGTTGGCATGTTAGCACTATTTCCTGATATTCTGGGGAGTAGTTTGTTCATTAACTTGAAAATGGCTCGTATTGCATCCTATTCGCTCAGCAACAACATCCACCCTGAAGACTGTTAGTAATTAGTGCCTTAATAGAATCTACATTCAGGAATTTTTGCTTTACTTTTCGGAAGTATGAAGTAAAAGTTTGTTTCATTACCAGTCTCCAAAGCTTTTTTCCCCCTGTTTCCCAGTGATAATCTAGCTATGTTATAAATTCATAACAATTAAAATCATTTAAAAAGACTGTACTCTCAGCAGAAAGCCTATTGAGATAGCTAGCTTAAAATTAGCTACCTGAAAGCTCCAGTCATCTCCTGATCCTACTTGCAATTGCAAGGTTAGAGAAAAACATGGTGTCCATGGTTGATGTTGGTGTGAAACAGCTGAGGAGTGGCTGTTTGTTATTAGCCAAGCTCTCATTAATAGGGCCTTGACATAATTCAAAGCAGATTATAGCTAATGACTGCAATCGGCTAGATGGTGTTGGCAGTGCGAGCGTCGGTCTCCACTTAGCGCTGATGCGAATGCGCTACTACTGCGAATCCTTTTGTTGCTCCTGCCAGAACCCTAATAAAACTAAGCGCCGGAGTCATGTGAATGTGTGTGTGAGTGGAGTGTGTGACCGTGCCTGACTGCTTTATTGCTTCCTGGGCCGCGCTCTGCAAGTCATTTGACTGAGGAAAAAGTAAACAACAACAAATCAACTTTTGGCATGTTACATAAACTCCACTGCGACCGATTGTAACCCGGGGACAAAGATCTTGAGAAAAAGAGACGGGGCTGGTCTGAACTGAACGGTGTCGTTTCAGCATTAAGCTGAAGAATATCTAAAAATGGAAGAGTCTGTGAAAAAGCGCATTAAGAAATCTGTTTCAGAGAGCTGCCTATTTTTTTTCCCCCAACATCCCAAATATGTTTTTACTTTATGAAAGTAACACCTCCAAAAAGAGCTGAATATGGAAAATAACTGAGAATACAGCAAAAATATGTTGATTAGTGGCAGTTTTTTCTTCAGTATCACCACGGGGTTTCTTTTTTTTTCTTTCTATGTTTGAAGTCCATCCATCCATCCATCCATCCATCCATCCATCCATCCATCCATCCATCCATCCATTTTCTTACACCCTTTATCTCTTAATGGGGTCGGGAGTTGCTGGTGCCTATCTCCAGCTGGCGTTCCGGGCGAGAGGCAGGGTACGTCCTGGACAGGTCGCCAGTATTAAAAAAAAATCCCAGATGTGATAGTTCTTTACATTTGCAATGTATTGTTTTGACTGCCAGGAAATCCCCCTGAAAACCTAAGAGGAGATTTCTAGAAATTAAATATTTCCACAGCTAAGTTAATGTAACATTGAGTTGTTCTCTCCTTTGCTGCCTGAAGGAATACATTTGAGAAATTAACTTTTTTGAGAAAAAAAAAAAAAAAAGGAATGTATTAATTTTGATCTATTAATTTTACGTTTAAAAATAACAAAATTTGACCAGCATTTCACAATTTAGTTAGACATAAAAAAATAATTAACAAATAAAATCACAGACAAAAAATGCAATAAAATTAGTACCCATTCAATGGATTAAACAATATTAAAAACTGTTAAGCATCTCATATTCCAGATTAAATTGTTGCAAATTAGATTTTATACCAGCATTTATCTGTTTGTCAAGTTTCACAGTGCCTCACATTTTTCAACAGAAAGACTGTGATTTGATTAGGAACTTTTTATCACTGGATAATCCGGCAGAAGTAAAACATTTTCCAAGCTGATGTTTGCTAAGCTTCAAAAAACTGAACTTCATTCACATCTTGAGTTCATTCGAGCTCATTACAGTGTTCAGCAGATTTAGTGAACTTTAATGTATTGTCTGCACAATGAAGAGTACCATATTTTCCACACTATAAGGCCGACAGGGCACCTTATAACCCGTGTGCCTTATATATGGACCAACATTGAGCCACAACAGGTCTAGCAACTGCGGTAAGCAGCTGCCGACTCATTTTCCCCCGTAGAAGAAGAAGTGTGCGGTGCATGCTGGGATAGTTGTCAGAACGCTGGTTTGTTAATAAAGTTTGATAATACATTTAAAGCCGGGGGGGATGGGAGGGGCGGGGGAAGAGAGACAGAGACTGCGGCGGCAACGTGTCGTTTGGTCTGTGTTACCCAGAAAGCAGTTGGGTACAATATCGTAACACCAACACCGTGAGTGAAACAATGACTGGGGCAGCCTAGTATATAAAGTACTCGGGGACCATTTCTCTGTAAATGTGGATGTGTAATAATAGAGTACGGAACAAATTGGCAACCCAAGCTGAAGCATCTATTCTATGCACCTTTAGAGTGGAAAATACGGTATTTTACTTCCTAAAAATGCCCTACCTGGGGCAGTATAAACAAGATAAACAGCAATGGGGTGAATATGTACATTTGGGGAATGAGAGCTTTTCGTAGGGAGGGTATGACAAATATCATCCATATATATTTTGGTTTTAAGAACGGACAAGTCATGTTCTGCTCAGTTTGCTGCCTGCGTAGCAGAAAAGTGAAGTTTTCAGGTTAGCAATATAGCTGGTTCCAGTTTGTGCTGAGAACCATCTGTTCAGCCTCAGTCACAGTAAATCCATCAGTGTCCTTTTATCGCTTTCTGTTTCATGTTAGCTGGATTCAGATATAATGTGCACCAATGCTCTGTGGAAATCCCAAAATGCTCCCCCTTGCAACATCTTTCTTCAGATATGATTACGCTCAGAGAGACCCTGATTTGGCTTGCAGTCATTGGTCGGATCAAAGTAAAACATTTGTTTTCTACTTGTCACCCAGAAGGGCTTTCTTTGGAGTCTTTTTGAGTATCATAGTCAATTTAATTATACAACGTACGACTATTACCCTGCGGAAATAATGTGCTCTAGCGATGAAATGATTTGGTGACGACGTGTGTGATGGAAGAAATTATGAATGGTTTTAAAATGTCCAGATGTAAAGATTATAGAAAGTTTGGGTCCCTTGTAATAACTTACATTGTTTATTTGAGAAGAGAAAATGGCAAAAAAAAAAATTGAAAATGAAACCGAACCTCATAGCAACTTGTAGTGAATTTCATTTTTAGTTTTAACTTTTTGCCAACCAAAAACATACATTTTAATCCAGATACTGGAGTTTCACATCATTATTCATACATGCAAACAGTTCTTAAAGCTGCTTTTATACACTGTATTTATATACACCTCTCCTGTTCAGAAACAACCAATCAGAGCTAGGAGGAGGGTCTTAGTGCTGTCATCATGTTCCCCTACACACTGCTCAATGTGCTAATAGTGAAGAAACAATTTACAGTTGTATGAAAACTATTTATCTTTTATTGGTGGCCATAATAACTAGTTTGCACATTCATATCAGGCTCTACTGTGGGGAAAAAGCCATAATGCAGAAAAGAGCAAGAGGGAGGGTGTGTGCAGCACTTACACAAGCTTGATTAACTGCAGTAAGACCCTCCTCTTGGCTCTAATTGGTTGTTTCTGAGCGAGAGCGGTGTATTTCTGCTGTTAGCAGTAGCAGAAAAACATGAAACATATTGATTATAAAAATTACACAGTGCAGCTTTAAAGCAGAGCAGTAACTTCCATTCTTTTTACTGTGGCATCAGGTTTGTACTTTGTACATTTCCATTAGGTCAGATCTTCTTTCATTTATAACCGTGTCCATTCGCCTCACATTCCAACACGGAGTTGGTCCAGAAAAAGAAGAAAATCACCCCGGAGTTCCAGGTTGGCTTTAATAATTCCGTTGAGTTTTCTGCCCACTTCCTAAAGCCTTCCAGGCCAGGTTGTCCTTGTCACGTGGAATTCGGTCAGGAAGCGCAGATCAAACCTCAGACCACCTGAACTGAAGGGTCTCACTCAACAGAGCATTTGCAGCTATGGCAACCGATGCGGTGGAGTATTTGACTGCCGAGCAACACGGCACAGAACACGGCACAGCTCTAGCATGGCTGCTTTTCTTCTTCTGGTTGAGTCAAAAGGTCATTTATATCTTAACTGGGTTCAGGTTGCCCAGTTATGTCTTTCCGAAAGGAAAAAAAAATGTCCTGACTTTTTCTGAACCCTAGAAAATCTTTCACTGCAGTGTTTAACAGAGTTTTCTGTCTAACCTACTGTATTAAAGTATGATGATTGCTTATCCCCTGTTTATGTAGCCCAGAAGATAAAAAAACTACTAAAAAAAGAAAAAGTCTTAACCGCTTCTAGTGGTAAGACTGCTGTGCTGCAACCGCTGTTTCCTTCTGACTGCAGTAAATGTTGTAAACCTAACGTATGCTGGCACGAACAGAACACCCGCTGCATGTTTAAAGTCCAATAAAGCCTCAGTAAAATCAAACCTGATTGTTTATGATGTAAAAGTGATTTATGAATGTTTATTTGCCTGACCTAACTTCTCTTAAACTCTAAGCACACTCAAAGCTTTATTTTGAACAGAGTATTTTTTCTTTCAAACTATAACCTACACACAAGTCAGCCAGTCTGGTTTTACCCAGAATGTTTTTTTTTAAAGTGCCAGCGTATGCTGGCTGATATATCACTTTTGTGCATGATGTTTCTATTTCACAGTCCCCTGGTTTGGATTTCTGTGAAAATCTCATGTACTTTAATCACGCTGTGACTGATCTCGGTCATTTATATCTAAAACAGCCTCCACATGTCAGGAATAACATCTGTTTCTAGGTGTCTAGGTTTGGGTTTTTTGAAAACTGTCATAATAAAGCTTCTTCAGCTGTAAGCTTATGAGTCCCTTTTTAGAATGATTTGTTCTGCATTTTTGGAAAAAAAGTGCTTCATTTAAAACTTTCAAAGATATTTTTCTTTCGGCTCCCCATCAAATCAGATATCAAATCTCCATGAGCTCCACATTTGTGTCCTGGCACTTGTGTTACTTTTACAACCGACAATCCAAATAACATTCGGCAAGCAAGGACTCAGATTGAAAACTTTGAGTCTTTTGCGCCGTTAAACTGCTCCATGTCTGTAAGGCGAACAAAAATAACCTGCATGGTTTAGATGTTGCATTACTGCTGGGAACTCGATTGTATTTATTTGGATATCAAACTCCAGATTTTCCTCACGCTGTGACTGTTACAATTAGATCAATGACATCTTAGGTGTAATTGGCCAAAAGTAACTATTGATGGCAGTTGGCCCTAAAATGTGGAGAATCTGGTAATGGTCTCAGCAGCACACTGGGACAAAACACTTTTCAACTTTTCCTTTTATACAATTTATTTCCAAGTCATTTTTAGAAAACAGGCATTTTTACTCCCTCATTAAGTCCTTCAAAATGAAGTTTTCTCGTTGTAAATAGGTTTATGTGCCATTTTTGGAAGTCTAATGCTTGTTAAACATAAAATAAGACCTATACTGTCTCATTAAAAAAACAAACAAACAGAGTTTTATCAGTGTGTGTATAAACTACTCTGTATAGTTAAAAAAACAATTAAAATATTCTGATTTACTGTTTAACCATGACTCGCCGAGAGCAACACAAGCTAACAGTTTCCAAAAAAAAATTTCACATATGTTATACATAACTTTTATTTTATTTGTATCATTGAAACATCCCCCCCGCCACCCTTACAAGGAGAGAAGTTCAGGTTTGAAATCACAACACAACGTGTTTTTGGAACAGATTATACTCAAAACATTCAGCTGAGTTCATGTCTCAGGAAGCCTAAATAGAGAGAAAATGATGCTTTTTTTGTTTTTTAGCTGTTTTCAATCCCAGGATTAATTCTTACATTTAAAAGGATAGTAAGTTTGATGTTTATGTGCAGTTGTGGTTCTGCAGGCTGGTAGTGCTGCTGCTTCTTCTTCACCACAAACCAGGCTGAGTGGGACTTGCTGCCTCTTTAGAGCGTCTAGCCACTGCTAGACTTATCATAACGGAGGAATATACAGAAAACCATTTAAACAAATTAGATTCTCTTACTCTAGTTCTGTTTTTTTCCTGAGGGTTATTGGCTTTCTTGACAAGAAACTTTGAAGGTTTTGAAGTGAATCAGTTCCAGATACCAAGTTAGAATGTTTTTTTAAATTTTATTTTGTAGCTTTAGTTCATCTGATCAGAACACGCAAACAGGGAAATGAGTGTAAAAATGTGAAAACTCGTGTAGGTCAAATATTTAGCAATAAAAACCTAACCTGAATGCTTTTGCTGCTGCTGTTCTTATTTGGGCAAAATCAAGACACATTGTCACACATGCAGACATTGACCTAAATCAGTCAGGTCTGACTTCTGGGTGTGAACTCTTTGCCTCCTTCTTTTCCTGGGATCCACGTTGTCTAGGAGAAATGGTCTCTCTCCCACACACACACACACACACACACACACACACACACACACACACACACACACACACACACACACACACACACACACTTCAGTGTTATTGTTGCTGAAGTATTTGAGTGTCTGCTGGAGATCCTGTCTCAGAGGGCATGAGGAAGGCTGACATCTTGTCCTCTCTCTTTCCAGCAGATTGTCTGTATTGTTTTTCTGTCAAGAGAGAAGAATCTTTCTCTCTCTGTGTTTCTTATTGAGAATGAAAGCTGAATATTGAATTCAGAAGTCGTGTGGGAACAAAGCTGCTTCCTCGTCATTCCTGCTTCAGTCCTCACAAACCAGAGTTCCTCCAAGGCAGTTTTATTACTGAACCAGTGAGTGAGGCTAAAAGCTGGTTCTTAGCTGATTCTGTAGAAAGGCTGGTGGGAAGCTTTAGGTTTTCCACAAACAGAAAGCAACCTAGATGACGTTTTGTTACGTTACTGAAGTCGTTGCTTCATGCAAATATTGGTTTCACCATCTATAGAGAATTTTTGTGAAGGGGGACTTGGACCTCTCTTTGGACCTTGCAGACACAGAAAAAAAAGGTTGGCGTACTCTACTGAAAATACCATGAGTTTCAACTGACCAGATACGTTTTCATCCAGTTGTCATCAGAATTTTGAGCAAACTTTTCAAATGTGGCAAAATGGGGCAAAAAAATTGTTAATTACCATATTTTCCACACTATAAGGTGCACCTTTAATGAATGGCTGATTTTAAAACGTTTTTCATATATAAGGCGCATAGAATAGACACTACAGTAGAGGCTGGAGTTATGTTATGCATCTACTAGATGGAGCTGCACTGAAGTGAATGTCAAAAAAACAGTCTGACTCCGGTTGGTGAGGAGAGCCTTCCGCAACGTGGCCGGACGATGGTCACCCTTCTCTGTTCGCCCACAGCAAGTTCTTGGAGAATGTGGTGCTAAATTACCTGCAGACGACCTCATTCTAGACGGTCAGTAGGCAGATAGGTCAGTCAAACTTTATTAACAAACCGGCGTTCTGACAACCATCCCAGCATGCACCGCACGCTTCTTCTTCTACGGGCGAACATGAAGTCAGCAGCTGCTGACCGCAGTTGCTAGACTTGTTGTGGCTCAGTGTTGGTCCATGTAAAAGGCACACTGGATTATAAGGTGCACTGTTGGCTTTTGAAGAAATTGAAGGTTTTTAGGTGCGCCTTATAGTGCGGAAAATACGGTATACCTTTCCATCTACTGGTTTTGGAGCAAATCAATCAAAGTGTTATTTTGTCAGACGTTAATGCAACGCAAGGCCTTTGTAAACAGGAAGTACTGGTTGCAAACTAGACCACACATCTTAGAGAAATGGAAAGAGTCATTGTCTCCAAGTTGGAGGCTTGGACCTAAAACCTCCAAATAAAATAAATAAAACCACAAAGGGGTGGGAGGGCACTTAAAGCATGGCGGCCCTCCAGGCCTGTAATACCCTGGGGGAAACCTTGGGTACAAATACAACAGCTCTTTTTATTATTCTTTACAGGGCATTTCTTTTTTTACTTCTAAGTTCCAGTGAGTTTCTCATTGACACAGTGCTATCTAATATATTCATTTGATTTCGTTTTTAATTTCACATGTGCACGCACAACTATAGCAGAGGTTCTGAGGATGTTCAGTGTGCAGCTCAAGGACACTCTGGCACACTGAATGGGGGAAGGGAATTACACTGCCAAAGTTTCAGCCTGACAGAAAACCACTGTGCAGCTGAGCTAATACCACCCCCAAGACAGAATGGTGATGGTTTTATGATTTCAGTCTGCATATATTGTTTTTCTTAAAAGATCTGCTCCTAAGTTATACCTTTGATAAAATGTCTTTATGGAAGATGTATCAATTGATACTCTATTGCAGTTCTGTGTTTGTAATAAATACTTATAGCCTGAAGGATTACATCTGGGGGACTGCTTAATATAGACTCTGTTTTAAAGGCATGTAACCTTGAGGACCAAAAGTATTTTTGTGGTACAAAGAATGAAACTAAGTAGTTTTAGCTGTTGTTTTGCCTAAAAGCATTTTCCATCTATTTGATCTAGATTAAATCTCAGTCTCATGGCAAAGGTCAGCAGTTCATATTTATTCAGAGTTGGTTTTGTGGTTTCATTTTCTGATGTTTCATCAGATTACACTGCTGCAATTCTAGAGAAGTGGAACTTTTTTGTTGTTGTTGCCATTTTCAGATTATTAGATGACCAGTTCTCCTTTTTAGACTAACTCATATTTCATCTCTATCTCTTAACACTTGAGGTTCCCACCAGCCACCCCCACTATGCCAATGTTCTCATCCAAAAATGAAATTCTTTGTCCCGCTATGGATGATTCAGGTCAGTGTGTATGCTGTGGAAATCCCCGTGCGCACAGAGGACATCAATATGTAGTCAGTGGCTAAAGAGAGAGCTAAAATTGCTCAGTACCATAATTTATTCAGACACTGAATTTGTCCATGCTTGAGAGGTTCAAAGTTGCCTGGAAAAAAAAATAGCTTTTAGAGATTTCATGAAGCCAAGGCCACTTGGCATTCGTATTTAAATCAGGCCAAAATACACAAGAGCTTAAGGGCCACAAGAGGATGAAATATCCACATATACGTCTTTATGTCTTCTTGGTCAGTGGTGTCTTAATGCTTAGCATGAGCAAACATTTTGAGTAAGTTTGGACCTGACTGCATTAATTACCTAACCCACGGTTTCTTGGTTTTTAAAAGTCCTGAAAAATATGAAATAGAAGATATAAAAAATGTTTTCTTTTCCATCATGTTGTCTAAAAATCGCATCGCAAATATTAAAATAAGGTTTCTGATGTTATTAGGGTGTTTTCACCTCTGATGGTCTGGTAGATTCGGTTCAATTGAAGGACAACATTTTCAGCCGGTGTGGTTCTCTTCCACACGTCACTGTTAAATGATTCAAACTATTGAAAAACCCAATTGCCTCCTTGCCTTTGATGGTGCAGCAACAAGAACTACTGAAGGGAACAACATGAAAACCTCTGAAGAAGACATGAGCACAACTTCCATCTTCACAAGATAACAAAAATGGAATGGCGTCAGATTTTAGCTGTTGTAGGATTTTTTCTCTCATCTTTGATAAAAGACCACTAGCCATTTTTCCTGCTAGCCATAGACTCGAGTGCTTGTTTTGGCTGTACTTACCCAGAATGTCCTGCGCTACAGTTTGCTTCCTGCTTTTAGAGTGCTTTCCACTCTACTTGCACTTCCATAAATGCATTCGACCCACATCAGAGTTATTCTCCACAAACTAACCAGACTTTGTAGGCAAGCAAACTAAAATTCAAACAAACTAAACAGGGTTGGTGTGAATTCATCCTAAGTCACCTTAAGATTGCTGGGGTTTCTGTTGTGCTATTTCATGGTGATTTTAGCTGTGAAATAATTAGCAAGTCAGTTATTTGGCATCTATATGCCAAATAACTGCTGCTTTATGATTGTTGTTATATATGTATATATATGGCAGTGCTTTTATCCCATGGTGATTCCTATGAGGTAATTTCTCCTCTGTGTGAAAGTTAAATAAAGGACAAAGCAATGCGAGGTAATAGTCCCTGGAGAATCCGACCTCTATTTGCTAAATTTCAGTTTGTGTACATGTCTCTGACCCTGTGGCCCCACCATAATCCCTCACTACAGGGGCTGGATTAGGGCCTCATTTTATTAGCCATCCACCCCAACTGTCTCATTCCGTCTTCCGTCTGGATCGATCACCGGCCCGCTCTGAAGTGGCGGTGCTGGATATTAAACGTGGGACCAGCCAAACCCTTTGGACTGCACGGATAATCCCATCACAAATTAAAAAGAGGAAAATTGGTTTGATAAAATGGGAGAGACGTTTTCATGTGGTGACCTCCTTTACAGTCAACACATGGAAAAAAACCCCAACAACAATACATTCCTTTATTTATCATGGGTAAAAAGCTGCTATAGAACTGGGCCACAATTTTATTAAAGAGGTGGATTTCATAAATGGAAATTCTGTCAACGTTTATGTAGCATATAACTCCTTCTATGTGTAAGGTTCTCCAGAGATTTTTGGAAGATATTATTATAGCTATAAATAACAAAAACAAATAACTAAATATTAGAGATTTTGTGTTTTTGAACAGAAAAGTCTTGTAAATGTACAACAAATGGAACTCTTTAGATTTTAAGGTAATGTAAGTCTATGTCATGGAACACCATGGGAAATGTCATTAATAAAAGTAATCTAAGAAGCAAAAGATTACAAGCATCATCATATTTAGAGTATTAGTTGCACACAGTAAGCCTCCTTGCCTCTTGAGGCATGTGATGGAGACCAGGGGTTCCATCCCATATTGATCATTGACATGTTATTTGTTTACTGTTTAAATGTGTTTTGTTCTTTATTTCAGTTACATTGTGACATTTAGTAAATATTCTTTTGGGTAGGGAGACTGGCCATCTTTCCTGTTCAG
>CAEGAF010036136.1:0-40853 GCA_903067075.1 Micropoecilia bifurca | reverse complement strand
ATAGTTATATACTGTACCTGTTTCAAATTATTTTTTTTAATGTAGGGACTCTATTCTATTTTTATGTGGGGTCCCACAAGGCATAATAATTGCCCATAAAACTTATGCTCAACACATCTCTTTATCTGGGAGATAACAGCATATTAAATAGTTATTAAGGTTTTGGAGTTATTGCAGCCTGTGACCCTTAGAGATGATAGACTGGAGAAGCTGAATCACTGGCGTAGAAGAAGCGCAGGCTGCTCCCATTGAAATGAGTGCCTATGGGATCAGAAAATGCCTCATTCTTACTACTGATCACTTTAGTGTTCCATGACTTCAAATGTTTGGCTAAAAAGTGCTTGTAATTCAAGTCTGCAGCATAGCAGCAGAGCATAGATTTAGCCTCCAGATTAAGCATCAAAACATCTATGAGAAATCATCTGTGAGGCAAAAGTCCAAAACCTCAGGACAAAAGCCTCTGGCATTTCCAAAAAAGTGCTCAAATCAGGACTATGCAAATTAGGACAAAGTTGTGAAACTGTGTGATTAGGCCACAGCAGATGAATCATTCATAATTTAAGCATTTAGTTTCATTGTATGTAGTTACTGGGGCCACAGTTCATGTTTTTCTCATTGTTGGGAATATATTTTTTTTACTTTGTCATTCAAAATGACAGACAATGAAAAAAATCTAGCACAACTTCTGGGTAATATCAAAATATCACATGAGTTTGTTATTTAAAACACAAGCCTCAAGTCTTCATAAAAATCTGATGTCTTTTGGAAAAGCTAATACATAAGTCTAGAGAAAAATGAGCTTTTAAATACCCAGTTTTCTTTACTTTTAATATAAGATGCAAAGTTTATTTTCTTTTTGTTTTTCCTCACTTTGTCTCAATATGTCTTTAGCTGCACCCAGAATGCAGGAAGAGCATAGGCAGGAGATATAATGTAGAGACTTTAAGAAATAAATACAAAAACTTTCAGAGAGTTAAGATTTAAAGCTAGACAACATAAGGGGTATGCGAGAATGGACACGGACCAAGATAACCCAGAACAGAAAAATCCATCAGAGAGAGAATGAACGTGAAGAGCCTGAATAATGGAGACATCGTTGAGTTGACAAAAATGGTGCAGCTGTGAGAGAAGACCAGACATGCAGGCTGAGGGAAGGAGACTAATGAACATAAGCCAGAGGAAACACAGACGGAAAAGCAAAGATAAACTAAAATGAGGGCAACACAATGAACTAAGGAGAAAGAACTAAACAAAAGGAAATAATCAAAATGTACAAACCTCAAACAAACCCAAAATTATGACACCACTGCATTCATTTCTGATACATTCTAATAAGTGTAATTTATTTTTATGTTCAGCATATGTATTATGTTTTATGAGGAAAGTCTTGGCTTGGTTTAGTTAAGAGTTGCATTTAGCTGAGACATATGTGAGCAACACGGCACTAACAGCAACTGTGGCAAAGCACACTGAGACCCACCTACATTAAAGATTTGTGACTACTATTAGCACTAAGTCAATCCATCTACGCAGACAAGACACACATGAACACTTAAGATTCCTTTACAGGGACACAAACTTGGCTCTCGCATATATCATTTGATCCATGAAGGGGAAGACCCATCAATCCCCAGCTCCGTCTGCTGAAGCCAAACGACAGCAGATGTGCAGGGACACCTTTCAGTGAACGAAGAGAGGCATAAAAGGAATAAAGGGACAACCACAGAAAGGGGAGAGAAATTGAGTGCCTGGTCTAAATAAAAAGGGAATATAGGCAAAAGCGTAAATGTGAAGGTTAAAGGGAAAAACAGTGAGACTCAGCGAATGGAAAGTAGCACATCTGTTTTCAGTGAATGAATGAATAAGAAATGATCCCACCTTAACCCTTGTGCGTGCGAAGACTGAGACAAATGTAGAGGACTATGGAAAATGATACAAGTATTATGTTTGTGGGGTCAGTTGGACCCCATTTCTAGACACAAGGGTTAAGTGTCTGACAATTTACTTCTAAAACAGTCCTGTCTGTGTTCACTAGTGGGGTTTTTTGAGGAGGTGGTGGGGGGGTTGTGGTGCCAAGAAAAGTTATTCTACGAAAATACAATGTGTGGTTTTAAAGTTTTAATTTTAAGAATTTTGAAAACTTGATTTTCCTTCCATTTCACAATTGTGTGCAACTTTGAATTGGTTTCTTGACATAAAATCACAATATGTAAGAATCCTGTGTGTATGTTGGTGCTTTTGAGCCTCTTCCTCTGGCAGTGGATCCCTCCTGGGGCGTGGTTGGCCTGATTGTAGTACCTATACCTGACTGCAATCAGTTCATCATCTATTGAGGATTTACAGAGCTGCTGCAGGATTTTTCCTCATCTGATGCTCAGTTTGTTAGAGGAAAAAATAAAGTTTCCTTCTCCAAAAGTCAATACCTACGAGTTTAGCAACTAAGCAACTTGTATCTCAATGACTTGACCAAAACAAAACTTCTTTACCATGATATCATTTTTATGCAGCTTGAAACAAGTGCCCAAAAACATGACTGTTAGGTTAATTGGTCTGTCTAAATTGTCCCTAGGTGTGCATGGTTGTTTGTCCTGTGTGTCTCTTTGTTGCCCTGCGACAGACTGGCGACCTGTCCAGGGCATACCCCGCCTCTCGCCCGGAACGTCAGCTGGAGATAGGCACCAGCAACTCCCGACCCCACTAAGGGATAAAGGGTGCAAGAAAATGGATGGATGGATGGATGAAACAAGTGCCACATCTAACACCAAAGAACCATAGAATTCCAATAATTAGACTCAATTTTTGAAGTTTACTTTTTAAAGGGGGGATTTTGTAAAATCAACTTTTCTGATCTTTACATTGTGCTATGTTATTCTCACATCAAAAACATACCTTGAGTATTGCTGTAACTCTTTCGTGCATGTTTGAGAAATCCCTGTAATTCCCCTGGGGTCCTTAAATGCTTGTGTCCACAAAGCGCCACCTATTTCTACAAAGCTCCTGCTTGGAGCTGCAGTCTCCAGCCAAGCTTCCACTGAGCTCCCCACTCATCTCCACCAGACTCGCAATTAGCAAACACCTCGCATCTGCTGTGTTTATTACACAAACCACTTCTCAATCAGATGCTCTGAAGAATGGATGTTAATGGCATAATGAGAAAAATTGTGGTGGTGACGTACAGAAGGCGGAGTGTCGGGAAGAGTATGCGCTTCTTAAAGAGATAGATGACCAATTCCAAGGTTAATTATGAAGTGAAATTATCTTTTAACTCATGTTTGATATATGCAGTAGTTTTATAACAACAGAAAGTAACATAGTTTTTTGATTGTGGTATCAAATGACACCATGTTCCTACAACCTCTTTTAAAGAAATGTGAAAAGCACGATTCATTTTTCTTGCATTTCACATTTATGTACTGCTCTGGGTTGGTCTGGCATAAGATTATAAAATTCACTGAGGTTCGTGGTTATGATTTGACAAAATGCAAAATGATAAGTATTCATACTTTTGCGAGGCACTGAAATTAAAGTTACCAGGAAGCCACGCATCGTCAAATAGATTAAAAGAGCTTCATCTCGCCACCTCCAAGCAGGCAGAGTCCAGGCAAGCTCTTTTGTTTGTGCGAGAGCGTACGTCTGCGGAAGCTTTCACAGCCTTGGAAACCTATTGAAAAAAGGCAGTCTTAGGTGTTTTAGGCTTTTATCTATCCACTCCAAGTGGTATCTCTTAATTAGGCTGTCTTCTTTTAAGAGGAGCATGATTGTGAGAATTATGAGTAAAAGGGAAAAAAAAAATCTTCATATGAATCATCTACTTTTTAGTGGAAGTGTGAGCAGTTGCCTGGTTCAGCAGAGGAAGCTCACGTGTGATGAGATTTTTTGTTTTAATCAAAGATGTGGATTAGTGAGCAGCACCTATCCACCAAAAAGTTATTTTACCATTTTCACAACTGATTTTATTTATTGTGAATTACACAATAAAGCATACATTACATATGGGCGACTGTGGCTCTGGGGATATAGTCGTCTTGTGATCGGAAGTTTGCAGGTTCGATTCCAACTTCCTCCTGCCACATGTCAATGTGCCCCTGGGCAAGGCACCCAACCCCAAATTGCCTACTGAGCTGCATATCAGTGTATAAATGTCCTAAATTGCCCACTGATCTGCATATCGGTGTGAATGTAGCTCTAGTGTAAAGCACTTTATCCAATCAGTCAAAACTGATTGGATAAAGCACTATATAAGTTCAGTCCATTTACCATTTACTGAGGAGCCCAGCAGTGTGTTCACAGAAAAACATCAAGATTCCGTTAATGTGATGTCAGGTAATTACAACTAACAATTATCACTGTTCACTACAACAACCACAAGTCTTTTGTACTTGTTGCCACCTGCATAACATTTAACATTTTGTTCAGACCCTTAATAAAACGCAGACATGTTCCTCTGACTGATTTTCAATGCATAGTTTATACAAGTCTTCATAAAGCAAAGTTTCATGCATGCAAATGTGTTTCATTGATAAAGTGCTGCCTGACCATTGATGTCCAAAATAAAAGCTTCATTACTGCTAAGCAGGTCGAGAGTGAGACATCGAGGACTGCTCAGGTAAATTTCTGAGCCGCTTGGGTGAAGAAGCAGCAACTCCACACAGCTTCTGAAGAGTTGCAACAAATATGGTCTTCTATTTTTAGTGCCTCTTTGATTATGATGTCTGACTATGTGAGTGCTGCCAGCAAGCACTTTGTCACTCACGGTGCGTACCGAGTGCCGCGCATTTGCTCTGGATTCACCTGCTGGAGCAGGCAATCTATCCAACTTCCTTCTCGTGTCACTCAGTCATGAGAGTCAGCTGGAGTCCAGCCATCACCACTTACAGCTGCTCTGAACAACACAATTTGTCATTGTTTTACAGCTGATACAATTTATTATAGCTCAGTGTTCTCTAACAGCAACTGTTCCTCACATCAATCCAATGAGTTCAAGACAGTACTCAATCTGAATGCTGCATGCGCTCTTGAAATCTTCCCTGCAATGTGTTATGTAACATATTGACTCTAATTTCTGTAGTTTTGTATATGTTCAGCTGCAAGAACCACCACTTTCATTCATGACTGACAGCACTGCTCAGGGTGCTGTTAGGCAGTCAGAGAAGCTCATCCACAGAAACTACAGTCAGCACAGCACTTTCAGTAGTACGTGACTGCGCACTAAAAGGATGTGTTAGGTGGATTAAGCATGATATAATTAATTTTAGAAGTTAATCTAAGACAACAGGTACAGTTTTGGCGTTAACCTCCCATCAGACAAGCTTTTCTATGGAATGAAAGCAACTTTAAAGGGTAGTTGTACAAATTATGTGCATACAAAAGAAAAAAGAACTACACTGTGGATAATAAGTGTAAACCATATGCATCATCCAAATCCTCTGCACAACAATCTTACAGCCAACCCAGATTAAATACAGACCTATTTCTCTGCCAGACATGCGATACATCTTATTATTTACTGTAACATTATTAAATGTGTGCTGCAATATTAGAGTGGTGAGGAAGGAGGGGTGAGGGGAGGATTTACCTTCTTCAGAGCTGACATCCTGGGCGGATCCTCCTTCTGCAAAAGTGCGCTCACATGCTGAGGTCCCAAGCCAAGTTTGATGGGTGCGCAAATCTCAACTCATCCCGTGCTGACACTGAGCCATGAGGTACCTGCTTAGTATTCTCATCTCGCTTCCATCCCGTCCTACAGCGAGGCTCGCTGTGCGCACGCCCCAAGTCGTTGTTGTTACAGGAGTCAAACACACGGGGAGCTCTAGTCTGATTTATCACTTTTTTAGGAGAAAACGAAGTTGTACATTTAAGTAAATCATGATATTTAATACACTTTGATTATCTTGGTTGATTGATTGACGTCAGTATAATTGCACGTGGGCTATTCTGAAAGTCTTTGTCTCGAAATTAATTCGTCCTGTGTATGATTAGATTTTTATTAGCTTATTGCCTATTTTATGTAAACAGTTATTCCCGTAATCGTCTATTTAAACATTCTTTAGTTATATTAACCTCCTATACGTTTTGGTATTGTGTAAAACATGCACAATTCTTTTGCCGATTTGAAGAGTGAGTTAAACTCGTCCGTTTGCTGTATTGAACCCTTGTAATAAGAAAGTTATTTATGTAGAAAAGTAAATTTACTGAAAAATTTGTAGGAAAGTGAACAGAATTTGGCTTTGCGGTTGAACCCTCGCGATCTTTTCTGTTTCCACCTTCAAATGGGTCCGCAGTGAATGTCGGTGAGGAAGAGACGAGTTTCAAACTTTAGTCTGGTTAATGCGTCGTTAAATAATCAGTTGGATAATTGTAGCTCAGGTTGAGCTTGTAAATAACGATGCCAGATACTAGATAGCCAATGTCGGATTAGTAGCGCTAGAACGATGGTAGCATAGTTAGCTCGCTAAATTGCTTAGCATTCTGCTAAGATATTTGTGTCTTCCTCGTTTCGAGAACGCTGGAAATGTTTATATGGCACACAGAAAAGAAGGTGAGTTGGTAACTGTTGACACCTACAATAGCTTGTCATAGACTATCTACAACATATGTCTCGATAATGCAGCTAGCTGGTTTAGTCTCATGCTAAGTTGCTAACTAGCCATGTTGTAAACAAATGCACGTGTCTCTTTCTTTCTTCCTCCATCGCAGTTTTCTCTTAGTTAAATCTAATGACTTTAATAAATGTATCCATTGTTTACATGACGTTCTTGTAGAGGCACCCCGCAGTTTTAGAATTATTTTAGTATGACAAAGAATAATAATATTTAAAAAAACCGAGAATAATATTTTCTAATATTGGTAATTAGGACACATTTGAGATGATGATGCAATCTTACAGACTCTTCCGAGTTTTACAGTTTGTTACAGTATAGTCCTTTTAATTGTGTGTGAAAAAGCAACACAAACCTTGCTGGTGAAGTGAAAGATTATCCATAGCAAGATTAAAAATATATTTGAGGTGAATATATTTGAGGGTGACATGCCCTCTCGGAAATTAACCTTCTAATTTTCTAAAACAATGTATTGCTTTCTTTCATCAGTTATGCTATATATTTGTGTGGCATATATCTTTTTAAAATATACTTTAAAAAGAGTATATTTTTCAAAAAAATATACTCTTTTTAAAATATACTTTAAAAAGAGATATGTTAAAGTATCTCTTTAAAATATTTTTGTGGCTATAACGTAAAAAATTTTCAAGTTCAATCATTTGAATATGTTTGCAAGACACTGAATCCTACATGCTTCGTTTTTGCTTGATTTTATTTAGTTTGATGGGTCCATTAGAGTCAAATGATGCATTTGATTAAGCAGGACTTTAAAAGGCCCTTCCTAGTCTCAAAGGAATGAGATTTGTCTAACCCCCCCACCCCCCCTCCCCAAAAAAAAAATCCATAACAATTTACTAGATGTTACTGTATTGTTTCTACAGTGTTTAAATCAAAAGTTCTCCAGAAGCTCTATCCTGCAATTACCACTCAGGGAAAGGAACAAAACTTATCAGCCATTTCAGAAGATCAGGCCACAACAACTCATGTGAAAAGAGCATGTGGAGAAGAAAATGCATTTGGTAAGCTCACACCTTGCCACATCCTTGCTCTTCTTCAATATTGCATTTATATGTTTTTTTTTTCAATTTACTTTTGGATCAGGAAATGCAGAGAAGCCACAAAATGCATCCAGTCATTGCCGCCGGATGTACACAGTCCTACCTCCTCCTCCAGGCTATAATGTACATGCAGAGAAATCTGTCAGACTCTTCCAGCTTGAAAGCGTAAACCGTGAAGAAGATCCTGCTGGTAAGACAGCCATAGTCTTAACATTTATGGACTTCGCCATGCACCATTTAGTTCACAGAGATTTATGATGTGGGTTTTCACTAGGTTTCTCTCCCAACCATTGAAGTCAATTATTCTGATTGTCTTTATAGCTCCAATGCAGGGAAATACTGGAAGTTCCAGTAAAAATTAACCATGCTCTTTTTTTGAAGCTGAGATTAAGTTTAGTGAAGAGCAGCTGATGGTTGATCTTGGGTGAATATATTTGTATGGCTGTAATATTTTTTTTCTGAGACTTGCATGTCTGAAACAGCTTGATCATAAAGCACGGTTGAATAATCCTGTCCAAGTTTGCATCCATTTATACATAAAAAAGTTGGAATATTAACCAACCAGAAACATAATATACATAAAAAATAATGTATTACAATTAAATAAATATTTGTTTCTCTTCAAAATAATTTGTCAGGACAGCCTGCGCAGGTGGTGAACTGATAAATTAATCGATTACAGATACTTATCTGATGCTATAAATACTCACACGACAAATAACCTGGAAAAACTGTTTACAACTGAATCCTTACTTTTCTCCATTCTTCAGTTCAGCCATCAATAGGCGACAATTCATCTTTTAGGTGTGACATAAATCAAAATTGACAAAGTATGTATAATTTCATACTATAATTCTTTGATTATTATAGTGAACTGAAATATGTACTTGATGATTTGGTTAATGCAAAGCAGAAAAAATATGCTGTAACCTTGTTACTTTTGACGTACACAAAATGCAAAATAATTTGAAATTAAATCCGAGGGAAATAAATAAATAGTGGGATTTTTCTCTTACTCTGACCTGTGAAAACAACACATAAAAACTGCAACTTTGCAAATCTTTAAAATATTAGGAGAGTGTTTATGAAAGGAAATCTAAACAGGTGACTTTGAATATATCCTCTTGCAAACTAAAATGAGGAGAGATATCTGGAAATCGTCTTGAGCTTTTGAAACAATAGTTTCAAACTTGCACTAATGAACAGTTTACTCTCGCTTCTAACAGAGGAAAGTGTGCATAGGAGCAATGAAGAGGAAGATGAAGAAAAGGAGGCGGGAGACCATAAAAGGAGAAGAAGGAGAAAAAAGAAGAAGCCAGGCCCTTCTCAGGACTCTGGGAAAGATGGCCCTCCGGTGAGCGAAGGGTCAGGCCATAGTCAGGTGGCAGTGGACAAAGAAAGTGAGCACATTAGCAGGAACAAGAAGAGAAAGCTGAAGAAGAAGAGGCACAAAGAGAAGTTGCTGTTCTTAGGACTGATGCCCCGTGCTGCTGCTCTGGAGTTCACTTACAGTAGAGAGGAAGAGGAGGAGGAAGATAGCCAGAGAAAAGCTGCTGAGGTGTCAGAGTTCCTGAAGACAACACTGGAAATCTATTTGTCAGACTGTAAGTATTGGCACCTCCACTGCAAGCCATTGTAGACATTGATCATTGTCTCTGCGCTCAGGCCTGTACCCTTTGTTAAAGCAGCTCTCAGTCTGTAGAATGGATTATTTCCCTGCAAGATGGATGACTGTGACTTAGTAGGTAGAGTAGTTGTCTTGCAATCGAAAGGTTATGGGTTCAATTCCGGCTTCCTGGGCAACACACTTAACCCCAAGTTTCCTAACGCTGTATATGTGTGTGTGGCCCAGTCAGTACCACTGCAAAAGCGCTACATAACTGAATTCCATGTAACATCTATTTCACACTCCAATAAAAGATCGCTGTATATTTCTTTGGATTAAGACTTAGGATCATCATTTAAAGAAACACTTGAATATGTGATTGAAAGAAAATTAAGTGGAAATGAGTCAACCTAGTCAAAACATATTTACTGATGAATAACTGATCCAAAGAAAGACGTAACCAAACAAATGAAGTGACTCTAATCCACTTTGACCTAGTCTAACAGTTTTCCACTGGTAATTATTCCGTGGGATCGTCCCCACCGCAAGAGAGCCAAGTCGGGCTGAAATGGAACATTAGAAAACTGCTAATCACTGATTGGCTTTGGGGTCAGATGTATTTTGCTGTCCCATCTTTTTGTGTGTTGTGATATTTATGCCTTTTTGTTGAGCGTGCAGTGTGGAGTGGCACTGATCTGACTGCACATATCAATGTAAACACAATAATTTAATTTGTGTGCATTTAAATCTCACAAACACTCGCTCAATAGTTCTCTGTCGCACACAACTCTGACGACTCTCGTGACTTGAATTTTAATGTTAAAAGATGAAATATCTAACAATTACCGAGATTAATTTTGATTCTAATCTTCACCGACCTTGTAGTTTTAAAAAAAGGGTGAAATAATTGGATATCTCTAAACCACCTGAAGCTTCCACCACCAGAACGAAGGAAGAATTAAGAGCCTCACTGATCTGATATTGGGCTGTTGTCTGACCAACAAGACCTTTGTCCTTTTGTGTTGTCTGACCAGCAAGACCTTTGTCTTGCTGGTCAGACAACGGTTACCACACATCTGTCAGCTGGACTGGAAAATCATATTGGAGGAAAAACTTAAATCTTGCACAGTTTCATAAAACTTAGACAATGGATGGAAACAAACATTTATCTCTTGTTTTTGTTGTGATCAAAGCACATTGTGTTGTCCATGTTGTCTTAAATGTTTTCCGTACAGATAGATTGAAGATGTTCTAATATTAGTCCTTCATAAGATTTTAAACTTGACATTAATTTCTTGTATATCAAACCACTTTTAATTTACTGTATTTTCAGCCTCTCCTCACGGAGTCAAGATTCCTCATCTGTCTGCTACACTGGACGGCCTTCTAAGGTGTCTAGAAAGCGAATCTAACTCGAACTCTGTTCTCAACAAGCTGTACATTCTTAAAAAATTAATTCAACAGAATCAAGCTGACAGTCTAGAAACGGCACTTGCGGAGCTCAACGACGACGCCTGTATGTCTGAAGGTGGGTCAAATTATCATAGCAAGTGTAATGGAAATAGGTCAGTAAGAAGCTTTTTGTTAAATGACGCTCCATGGTTGTTGCTGGAGCTTGCCCCTGGCACTTCTCAAACACGTCCTTGCAGGTTAACACTTGCCTCACTCTGCTCTTGCTTGCTTTCTATTAATATTTACTGCTCAGCTGATTATACCTGCCCTCACTTGCCTATTTCAGCCTAAACCTGTACCTACCTGTCTCTGTTTGGTTAATACTCGAGCTGATCTTGCCCATATTGCACCTCCCCTGGTTTAGGAAACATGTTTTGTCTTGCCTTAAGGCCATCACCAGTCAAAAACCATTCTTGCTTCCCCAGACACCTCCTGTCTCTGTTTCATTCTAACCTTTTCTGAGAAGTTGGGGGGTAGGAGGGCAAGCAGATTGTGTTGCAGGAGTAGGATGAGCACAGACGTTGAGTGAGTTTGAACAAAGTCCAACCAGAGGATTCAGGTGTCATCAAAATGACTGGTTTTCTGCTTTGCAAAAGAAGCCTCACCACCCACCCGTTTTACATCTGCCTCAAAGCTTTTTAAACTCCCTAGCACTGCAGCTACTGTATGAGTCATGCTTCTATTCACAGGTATAGATTGTTTTTTTTTTGTTGCAAAAGGCAGTTTATCCAAGTAAAATTCAACACCAAATTAACTGGGTTAGATGATGCTTAACTTTAAGTGCCTGGTAAAAGTCTTCATACCCCTTGGGACTTAACATGTGACAATCTTCATTGTGGTTTTTATTAGCTTATATTATGTCATAATTGTGTTTTGCTCCTGGACTGCTGATGTTTACTGCCAAGACCAGAATTATTCACATCTCTGACAGATTGATGTTCAAAGTAACCTTTTAGTTTGATAAAGGTGTTTGTTCTGACTGGAAGTTACATTAAAGTTTTGAATTGATCCAACCAGATTAACAACTTGATTCTGATGTGGAGTTTTAGGTTTTGCAAGGCTTCCAACATAGTAAAAAACACAATACCACTGGAAACATGCTAAATGCGAGCTGTAAATTAAAACCAGAAATACATTTATTAAGCATTATTGAATATAATTGATCCTAAAATAATGGCACACTCTTGCATCTATTGTATGTTGTCTCCTATTTCAACAAAACGTTCTTGGTTCAATGAAAATAATTCTATATTTAAATCCGTCAGGGATATGAACAAGAAAACATTTCATATCTCTACTAAATTTGACATCATTCTGAACACCATCCACCTTATTCAAGCAGTATCTTATGCTGTAGTGTAACCCAGATTCACTGGCATGCAGGAGCTAATCCAGGTGAATGCGTGCTTTTAAAGCTCCTCAAATAAAGTTTCCAAAGCTCTTCTTATTCCATCTACCCCCCAGGGATGGCAATTAATGTACTTCAAGACCAGATTTAAAGCAGATTTCCTTTAAGCATGTTTGGGTTCACCCTGGGAGTCTTTCCATGAATAATACTATCTCAACAAACCTTCCTTGTGCCATTTGTTTTTACTTTTTTGCACAAGTTAAACCTGAGCTCAAACTTTTAGAAGAAATTAAAGAAAGGATGGAGGATGTCTCTAAATAAATGCACGGAAAGCAGATTTTCAGATGATGTGCTGACTCATTTTTGGTGAGAAAAACCATAATTGTTCATGTGGTGTTGCACTGTCAGCAGTAACCGAAGTGTTTTAGTCTGTCCTTTTGTGTTTCAGAGGAAGCCAACGCTGTTGTTTCCCTGTTCAAATACTGGATCACAGAGATTCTTCCTATGCAGAGAGACAAGGAGACAAGACTTCCAACCGCACAGCAATAATATTGTCTGCAACTAAAAACCAGACGCTGTACAGAGGGCTTATTTGTGGTTTTGGGGAAATTGTTCTGTCTCCACTGAAAGTGATTTTTCTTTTTGTTTAATAAATGAAAAAAGATTTCATTTAAAGATTGCTGTGTTAAGGATTTTTATGTCCTTATTTATTCAAACAAGACTAATTTCTAATTCTTTTTAATTTTGGTATGAGTTATCTTGAAGTTGGAAAAAACATGAATAATGTAAAAGACTTATTTTGACATAGCTATAATTTGTAGCTCACAAATCCTGTTAAAAAGCAAATATCAACTGTGTAAAATGCTCCTTTTGTTCGGCTTTTATTAATCATATTTAGATTTTTTAAAAATAAACCCTTAAGAATGGGTTTGCTACAGTTTTGCTTCTGTAACTTTGAAACCTCGCACCTTTTCAACACGATTAACCAGCAGGTGTCCTTCTAAGGTCCAGCATTCTATAACAGCAGACACACTGTAGCCACCCCACACATATGGCTTACACTAACAGATGCTTGTCTCGATGCCAAGGAACATCAATGCCTCAAAGGAATAATGAAGTCAGTGAACACCCATTAACTACCAGGGGATTCTTGACATTTAATTAAGTCTTTTAAAATTTAGGTAACCTCCTTAACTTTCCTGTCATTTAATTCTTATGCTCTGGAGCATCTAAATAAAATGATTACATTAAGTAGTTTATTTTAAAAACGTTAAGCAAAGCCTGGCTCTAGGGATTCATTACACTTGGAACATTATTTTTCAAGAGTTACATTTACACCAGACCAGTACAAGTTTCTTAATCCACTGTTAGGGCTATGACAGTGACTAATGTCAAACATCGCTAGGAGTGCTTTATCTAAACGTACTAATGCCCCACAAGGCACGGGGTTTGGTTGGAGTTGGTTCTGTAAGAGGCACCAGAGATCCAAGGCTTGGGCATTATTTTGTCACTGATCATGGGCTAAGATGCTCCTGAATCTGAGACAATTTCAGAAGTATCTTATGTAGTCGAAGAAAAGGAACAGCATAGTGATCCAAAGTCCTTTCAGATGAAATTAATCTTTGCAATCTAAGTGAAAGTCTGAAAGAGGTTGTAGAATGAGTCGGTAATAATTTAGGGAGTCAATTCACAGGCCTCTGCGTTTTATTAAGTACAAAGTTATCATAGCCATCTATCAAGAAAATCTAGTGTACCACACTGCCAATAAAAATACCAGGCTTAACGACCACTGTGCTTGATTAACTAGCAAAATCCGACCTAAAAGCTTGGGAGGTAGCAACACCAGACCACAATGCAGACAACCAGAAGGCCTCTATTAAAGTAACCTGGGCTTCCATGGCATCTGAACAGAGCTGCAGGTTGATTGCCTCCATATTGTGCTCCACTGATGCAGTAATTTATGATAAAGGAACCCAGATTGTGCAATGAGTGTGCATTGAGCATTTTATGTCAGTTATGTGCTTCAAATGGTAACATACACCCTTGTTAGTAAACAGTTTAAACCTATACCACATGGGGATTTAACGCGATTTCCGTAGGAATCCTGTCTGCAGCTATTTTAAAACGGTTTCCCACAGCTTACAGCCCTGCAGCAAGTTCAGAGAAAGGCCAAATAATTATCTCAGCTGGACGGTGACAGTTCGGTGGCCTTAGCCAAAGCCGCTTGCGACTTATCACCTTTAGTGGAAGTGTTGTTCTGGATACACCACACACCAGTGGAGAGTAACAGGTTACAACTCAACACAGATATGTGTGGGCGATGGCTGGGTATTTTAAGAGAAGGCAGCCATCTGTGGCCTGTGTTTGTGGATGAATGGAGACCAGGTGCTGCACCTGATGGGCGCTCATATTCTCATTGTTATATTAGCCAGAGGAGAAAATAAGGGCAGACGTGAGATTATGTGAGATCAAACGGGTGATCATTTGCAGATTAATGGACCGGTTTTAGATTAACTTAATGCCTTGAGGCCTTTCAGTGCTGGATCAACTGCTTAATTATCTTTCCAACAACAGCGAGTTTATTAGTGTCAGGTTTAGATGATCCTTCTCACATTTGTGTACAAATATGTAGATTATCTATTGAGTAACCCGTTTTATTTAAAAAGCTGAATATTTGCATACTTTTTGCTGACAGTCATAAATAAGAAAATCAGTTTGGTAAAAGTATACATCAAGTTAGTCTACTTTTGCATTATACATTTTATGTAGTAGTAAGTAGTTATAGTTATAAGTTGTTTGTGGTTGCATAAATACATTTTTATCTCACGTTTTTCCCCTTGTCTCAGGAAATTGCACTAAGTACCAAGGATTTCTCTGAGAATATTAATTGCTGCACTACATTTCCAGATTAGCATTTTTGGTTGCTAGCCACTGCTCAATAATTTAGATTTTGTCATTCATTAAAGTATCTCTTATACATAAGATCTTGGCCTAGTAAACCCAACATGCCTTGGTCCTATTTTTCTTTTTCTGTCCCAGTTTTCCCTATTAACTTGTCTTAGAGTAGATATTTCAGTTTTTCAGGCAACAAATCTGTTTTCTGATCATTACATTCATATTTGTGGCTTTGGGGGAGAAATATCCTGGCTTACGCATAGCTACATAACAGCCTTTTGGATCAGATTGACCTTGTTTTTCACTTTTATATGCATTTGTTTTGTGCAAACAAACACAAAAAAACATGGCATCAATAGACCTATCATTGTCATACTTTGACACTGGTTTTGGATGCATGAATTAGGAGCCAGATTTATTATCATTGATGAGAGAGAGAGAGGGTTGCTGTAGGATTCTCACTCTGGAGACAATTTCACTTGACCACAACGAGGGATATTCAGCACAGCAATACTTCTTCATTATTAGATTTAGAACTGAGAACCTTGCGGTCAAGGCGGTCAAGAGAGATATTAAATCTGAAATAAAAACAGCTGAAATAGCAAAAGAGGCCATGGTGGACATCAACTGAATAACAGCAAATTCAGATGACACAATCTGGTGTTTGTTGTTTTTTTTAAAACTTTACATTACATTACTTTTGTTGGAGCAGATATAAAATTTTTGAGCAGTTTCATGCACATTTACAATATAATCCCCCTAAATATGATTTTTAATGTCAAAATATCATCTAGAAAACATCTCCAAACATTTCTGTTTGCACTGAGCTCTTAGTTCATGTGTCCCAGCTCCTTTAATCTCCTTAGTCTCACCTCCTGCAGCCTTCCTGTTATGCAAACAGTGGAAGGAGTCGGTATAAGGGCTGACCAGGTTGTCTCGTGTCAGAGCACAGGGCATAGGTTGGACAGTCAACACACACCCAGGGCCGCCCATCCGTCAGTGGGGGATCCCGTCCAGGGAGTCCAGGGAGAGGAGCTTCAGAAAGTAGAGCCCAGGTGATCCGGCCTTTAACTCTGATTTCCATCGGATTTTAAAAGAGGTCCACGGTGGAAGGCTCCAAGATGTTTTTCAGACTCCCAACACTCACTCCTGGTTACATCAGGCTGCTGCAGGTGAGCAGAGTACAACTTTTCTTTCAACATTTACATAAACAGTGGATGAAAATCTCAATTTGTTCTAGATCCATAGCTAACTACTTGAGAAATCTTGTTTGCAGATAATCTAATGATTTTCAAGTTTTTTTTTAATACCCAACAGACAAAAGAAAAAGCTTTAATGACTGAACTTGATCCTGGGTTTAAGAAAATTCCCATGAGTTGTTTCTGCACTAGCAGCTTCTTTGACAAAGTGATTTCCCCTAAGCCATATGGTGCCATAATGCTGACATTTATTTCACTCTATTGCCTCAATAAATTCCGCTGTGACAAGATGATGAAACACAGCACTGTCTTAATATACACTCATGATCCACAATTAGGAGATATTTCCAGGCTGCTGTGCCTGTAATTGTAGCACGGCTTTTATTTTTGCACCGTGGTGGTTGTTTATGTCTCAAACAACTGAGAAACCCGAATGGTGACAGTCCACTGGATTGTACATAGATATAAGCAGTGGATGAGTGAACACAGGAATTGCTTCCTAACTGCCTGTGACACAGCAGCTATGGAAAGGATTAAGCTTTTATGATTTGCTCATCTTTGTGTCCCATAAAGCAGAATAGGGGAAACTGTTTGTGTCTAATGACAGTTTAGTAAAGGATGCAAAGGATTGGTGGGAGGACTGAAGAACTGACAGCTGACGCTTTTTTTTCTTTCCCGTCAGACCCAGGCGTTCCATAACATGCCTGTGACACCTCTGGCCGAGAAGACCATGCCTGGTATGGCTATGCTGCTGGGGGCCGTGGGGATCGGGATGTGTGGCTACAGCTCCAGGCAGTTGGCCCTTCACCACAGGCCCTCCACTCGTGTGCTGCAGTGGGTTGGCACGCACACCGACACCGGCGGTCCTGGCGCTGCTTCGCATAGGACCTCTGTCCTGGATGTAACCCGCCGAGCTCCCACCTCCCAGGAGATCCCACCTCCCTCCTTTGTGGGCCAGAAATTTCCCTAAGAAACAGTTGCTATGTCATGAAGTTAGAATAAAAAGCATTTGAGGTGAAGTTCCTGTAGCTACACTTGCTCAGGTCTAAGATTGTAGCTATGCTGGCCCACTGCAGCTGCAGTGAGGCCCATGTGCTCTCTGAAGATGAGCAAGTGTAGATACCCGAGTTCACCTGAATAAAAATGATAATGACATGGAATTTCTTACGTAGTACAATAGATGTAACAATAACTCAAACTTTAAGGCACTGACAGGACACTTGTTGGTAAGAGTGACCGGATGAGTATATTACAGATGCTGGAACTTCCCAGACTGGTGTTGAGTTTAACTTAGCGAGTCAGATTGTTTAATTTGGAAATATTTTCCCCATTCCAAAGTTGTGGCATTTAAAAAGCATCAAGTTTGGCATTGCACCTCATTTTTTGTCTTCCAAAGCAGACAACTTCTTGTAAGTGCTTAAGCAGCACATTGATGTGAATTGACTTAAATGGATTTTCTCTGACATGGATCAGGTATAGTCCCTGCAACACAGTTTAAGCAGACTATTTTATCAATGGAGAGTGTTACTGAAGGACAAATGATACAACAGTTTCAAAATATGAAATCCAAGAATGTAAACTATGCATGTACAGCTACATTGTGCAAGATTAATATTGCAGGGTTTTGTGTCTGAGGCCTTGGTTCTGGCAGTCAGGCAAAGCTGAGTGGTGATTCCTTCAGGATAAACTGTCCTACTGGGATTAACCTTGGTGGAAAATCAACTCACGCTCATTATCCTAATCTGGAATTAGAGAGACAAAGACCTGAGGAACTCAAGCAGTTCCTGTGTGACCAAACAGTGTATTGTTCACCGTGCAGCGTCCACCATTTCTCTGAGTCATAAGAAAAGTTTAAAAGTAAAAAATAATAATAATGTTGGTGTTTTTAATTGTGCAGACATAAAGGGAAAAGGGGACCTGAGATTTGTCGAGGCACTGAGTGTGGTTGAGAACGTGTGCTGTGCCTTATTGGTTGCACGGGATTACACTGTCTTGGCAAGAGGTGTTGAGGAACTTCTGAGAATACAAATGAATTTTGAAAAGAACTGATGGTGAGAAAGTTAAATGTCTGACCGGTCTTTTTTTTTTTTTTTTTTGATCCTTCTGAAGAGCCAGCCTCGTCTGTCTGCCAAATTTGATGAGTGGCGAGTTGCAGCAGGTTGCAAGTGTCTTAAAGCCCCAGCGGTGCTCCTCCACAATAGCGCAGGAGGTCTCCACCAAAATGGTCATAATCCACTCAGCAGGGGACACTGACAGCTCCCACTGGCATCAGATGCTGAATAAATTTCCCTGGACAGCATCTTTCAACAGTTACATAATGTGATTATAATGGTTACAGATTTTGAAAAACATTACATGACAAATCATATTTTTTTACCTGTTGTAAGATAAAAAAAGTATCCCAAACTTGGGTGCCATGTTCAGGCTTTGCACTCCTAGGATTTGTGAAATCGATGTGGTCATGGGCTGAAGGCTGTGTAATGCACCTGACTGGCTTTGATAAATCCTCACTATGCTGCAGTGTTGCACACTGAGCCCTCTGGAAACGTATTGATCTCAATCAGAGTGAGAGAGGAAGCTCCTCTCCCCACCGCAGCAGAGCTTCTCTCAGGTTTCTCCACCTTATTACAGAAAACTGACATATTGTGTTGTGGTGGATTAAAAATGCAGGGGATGATTGAAGGCATCATATTCATCCTGTCAGCTTGCTGTGTGTCACAAGCCAGTGCTCATTTAGTTACGAGTGAACTGTAGTTCAGCTCTGTTAAATAAAGGAGAGAGATGTTGTCTGTAGAAGTTCATACTTAATAAATTCATGTTGCACAAGATCACTTTTGCTGTTGCACTTTAGTCACAAATGTTAGTCGAACAGCCTTTGCAAACATTTGTGGGTTTTTTCTATTTTTTTGTATAAAGAAATAAATGTTTTTAGTTAAATTACAATTCATGTTGTTTTGGTTTGATGGGATGCTGGGAAGCAAGAGAGTATTTCTAGTGTGCTAAAATTGTTCATTGTTGGAAAGATATGAAACATTGTTAAGGAGAAATATAAATGTTTACATCCTGTAGTCAACAACAAACAGTTGTAAAACAAATAAATCGCATTTTAAGTCATAAAATAGACAAAAACATAAACTGTTTACAAGTTGAACCTGTTTACATGTTACATAGCAACCATAAATTATATATTTATATACGTACTAATGTATATAAATATAGGAACTAATTTAAAAGAAGACTAGAAGTATTTTGTATTCATTTTTGTCATATTAAAATTGACAATTTCTGCACCCATATTCACTTGTCACAATAAGATCAAAAGCCTACAGCATCTAAACTGAACCCACCTGAATATTAAGGAATAACTAGCTAAAAATATAACCAAATAACTAAAAAATAATTGGTTTTTGCATAGTTTTCTGTTACAATTTGGGAGAAAAGTCTAAAAGTGCTTCTTGAAAATAGTCTGCAGTAACGAAACACGGATAATTCAGTTTTTTGTCACAATAAAAAATATAAATTGGATTAAGGTTTAGACTTGGACAACTAGTAGTCATGGACTACATACAAAAATTGAATATGTTTAAAAAACTTCCAGTGATATGATGCAAAAAAAAAAAAGAAATACTCATCGGCTCTAAAATCAAAAGCCACAGGTGTTCAGAGTTCTGCTTGTAAAGAATTTTCAAATAATACATTTTTAAATAATAAAAGCAGAAGCTGTGTGGTGCAGTGGGTCAGTAGGTCATCTGCTTCATCAGGTCCAGGGACAAATGAGGGCGGGTCATAACTTCCCAGAGGTTTGTCTGTTTATTTCCCCCCTACTAGCACAGCCTAACTGTGCCCTCCAGTGGACAGACCTGTGGACTTGTTTTTTTTAGGTGATGTAGTTTACAAGTACTTTTAGTGTGTCGTGGATAGAAACTTTTTCTTTTTTTTTTCTTTTTCTTTTTTTTTTTTTTACAATGTTTACTCTCATGGCGACACTTAGAAGGGAAACGTCTTGCTTGTGTTTGAGTTTGACCGGTAAGAGCTGCGGCTGGATCAGTGCAGCCGCCTTTGCGTCTCTACACTGAAGAAAGCAGCAGAAGAAGCGCCTCTGGTTGGGCAGCGCTTCAGACACACGAAGTAAAGCGGGAAGAAGCAGAAGGGCGACTTATTAAGGAGCTCTGAAGACTTGGAGTTACTTATTTCACTTTTAAAGGTTTGTATCTAGTTTCATGTTATACGTATCTGCTTTAATATGGCGGAATAAACTTTTTTGCGATTGGGGGAAAACATTTTTAAACTGAGAGAAGAGCTTTTTTAGAATTAAGATGTTTGCTTTATTCACAGCTCGGACAGTGTGCAGTGGCTCGCATTGGTGCGTTTGCTCGTTATGCGCATTTCTTCTGCCGAAATTTGAAGCTCATATATCAGCTTATTTTGTTTTCTGTTTTGAGCTCTCTAGACTAAACTAGACCGTCTAGGTTCAATTCAGGACTTCGCCCGGGCAGTTACTATATAATTTAGCTTCCTTTTGTAAACATTGCGATTTTCAAAACAGGCGAATGTCCGTTATTAACGCCGTGTAAACACACACACTTTTAGGAGCCTGTTTGCGGCTGCATGACCTCACCTGACAAATTACTGGATGTGTGCAGGTCACCTAAGCGCTGGTCTGGACGAAGAGCAACAAATAACTCGCAGGGCCGCTTCCCCGGCCCAATCTCTGTTAATGCAAAATGGGCAACTTTTCCACCAAGGACAACCATGGGAACACAGGTAGGTCAGCACACGAGCAAATGCAGCTTTCAGCAGGGCCAGTTCTTGCAAGATTGGTGCCCTGGGCATCCACTTGCCCCCTCCGCACCCCCCAAAATGCTAACCCATACTCTTTCTCTGTCCTTAAAAACACAAGCTAGAAATACTCAGAACTAAAATCAATTTGCCTGTTCACTGTGGCTCATGGTTTTTTTTCCTTATAGCTGGAGAGATAGATAGTGTAAACGTCTGATAATTGCATGGGGTAGGAACCACAGCTGAATGTGAATAGCTAATATCTGCAAAGTTGCCCCCCTACCTATTTTGATAGTTCAAAATAAGTACCTTAACCAAATATGCAGAAGTTACTATCTACAGTGCCTTATTTTTTTACTATTGACAAAAGAGCCAGTCATTATCAAAGAAAATAATGGCACTCGTAAATTGGCTTCATTGCGATTTGAAATTGCACTTGCATATTTCAGATTCCTAAGCTGCAGTTTCTTTTGAATAATATGCTCTACAAAAAAAGTTATATTCCACAGAAAGATCTATTTCTGTGGAATCATCATGAATATTGTATTGCAAATAGGCAGCCTGTGTGTAAATATCGGTAAATGAAAAATAAGAAGAAACAGAAATCCTAATTTTTCTACTTAAAGTAAAAATCGAACAATCTGAAACCATCTTAGAGTGCATTAAAACTAATGGTAAAGGAAACTTTAGCTTTTTTCTGGAAAGTGGCTCATTTTGGGGAGGTGCAACTGATGATCTGATCCACTCAACCCATTTTTTCTATCAAGCTTAAAACACTTTTTTTGTAATATAGAAAGTAAAATGTATCTAATAAGGAAAAGGGGAAGATAAGGACAACTACACACATTTTCCCAAAAAGTTGTGATTGTGAAACTTAAGGCAACAAAAGGAAAGGGAAGGCAAAGGCTGAATGTGTGTGGCTGCAGGAATCTTGGCAGCCTTCCTTCGTGTTGCTCAGTGAGTGGTCATTCTCCTTGTGTCCCTGTGTGATTCGTCCTGGGCCCGCCGAGCCAGCTGTGATGAATTGGCAGAATTCCCCTGCTCACTGCAAGGGCAGCGGATTAATCATAGCAGGCCTAATACTGTCTGACACACACACATGCACGCACGCAAACAAACTTTGTTAAAATAACTCAGATCCTACCTTATTCAGTCACTTACCACCCATACACATGAGTCAGAGCATATTTAGAGCTGGAATGGAAGATAAAAAAGCAAGGGTTGCATTAGATCTTTATTAGACAATCCTGTCATTCTTCATGAGTGAGTTTGGCCTTGCTGCAGGTGGTGCATAACTTTACAAATGTTCAAAAGCAGCTCTTACGTCACTTCAGAAAAAAAATACAATCCCTTTGCTAGTCGAGCAGCGTCTGACCAAACATGGGAAAGAAAGAAAAGAAAACCCTGTTCTCCCCTTTTCCTATTATTTTTAAAGGTATAATTATTGCTGAACCCAGAAAGAGGAAATAACGTCTGCTTTTGTGTCTAACCTGATAATTTATTGGTAGCCGAATGCTGCAATGCTCAAAATGTCACCTCCTGTGTTATTTAATGTGGGAAATGAGCGTTGCAGCATTTGACTCCATGATTATAGCCTGGGTGTTTTGCGAGAGCCATCGCACTGAATATTGTTTTCAGTGTCAACAATCAAGACTAGTGACGACTAAACGCTTATTTTTTTAACTCTGGCTTCGATTCAGCTGTGTTCCTCGATTTTGTTGTGTCTTGCAGCTGCGGATCATGAAATATGATGCTTCCACGTTCCATTGTTTTAAAAAACTGTTTTAGGATTTATGCTCGTTGGACCATTTCTCGCATTTTGTTCGCGTTAACAACTACCATATTGTGAAGTAGCATGATAACTGTACACGCTTTGCTCTTTTGCTATAATTACAGCTGAAGATCTTGGGGGCTGCGTCACCGCCAGCTATGTTTGTGCTGAAATCCTTTCTCGTTCTTTGCAGAACAACTCAAGTGTTATCAGACTCCATAGTTAGCACCTTTGACAACAATACCAATTCATGGCACAGATTCTCAATTGGACTTAGAACTGGACTCTTTTCATTCTTTCATTTTTATTCCTAGGGGCACCTTTGGAGAGTTTCCACACTCCACCTTCATCTCCTCAGAGCAGCATTCCCCAACTTCTACTTCCCACCGCATCCCCGACTTTATCCCCGCCACCAGCTGCAACCGCCACTGCGAGTGGGAAGAAACCACACCAATGCGCTCCAAGGAGTCCTATCCCCCCTCCTGACTGGAAGCCTCCTCCACCAGGTAGCCCAAGCAGCTCTGCAGTTAGTCCCGCAGTGATCCCTGTTCTCAAGAAAACGGTCAGTATTGTGGCAGGCAAGGGGCAAGCTTCTTCAGGGAGGAATGGCGGCCTACTGACCCCTGCATCCAGAACGTCGGGCTCCCAAGTGAAGAGTGTGGCTGTTAGTCCTATAAAGAGTCCTTCTTCGGTGTGCACTGCACCACCTGCCACCAGCTCTGTGGAGCAGAGCAAGAAAGAAAGAAACAGTAGTCTGAGTGAGTCCATCCTTCCAGGTAATGAAGACAAAGACAAACAAAGCAAAGAACTAGCAAAACTCCTGGAGGAGTGCTGGACTACACTGGGTGTTACAGACAGACAGGATGGGACCACAAACACAACAGGCAAGAATTGTCTCAGTTGGTCATAAAGCTTCTCGTCTTGTAGTTAACGCAAAGTGATTCTGAGCTCCAGAAGTTTTCTTTGACACATTTCCTGTTTGATTTGCATGTTCTTTGTCATATTTTTTTTGTTTTCACCCCCCTCAGAGATGCTAAAGAAACTTCTCTCTGAAGTGAAAAGCTTAAAGACTACTTTGCAGGTAAGCAATGGCTTTCCATGCGAGTTTTGAGCTATGTGCTTACTGAACCGTGAGTGGTGACTAGTCATGAATAGTCATGTTAGGGCTGCGCTGACATTTATTTCAACCATTCAAGGATTATAGTTTGCCCTTACAGCAGGTAAAATTGCAGCTCTCACAGTAAATGCATGTCTAATATTTCTATTAACATGGAAGTCCCACTAAATTTCCATTCAACACATACAAAGTAAAAGCAATTCTGCCTATAAATAAAGTTTTGTATAAAGCAGTGAGATGTTATGTTTTTAGACCTCCAGACATGCTTGATAACAGTAATCTTGTTTTCCTCAGCACATTTGATAAATTACTTTTCTTAAGTAAACAGGAAGTTATCCTCAAGCCAGGTTGGTTGCTATAACCCCTCAGCTGTGAGATAACACTGACATACACATTCTGTCACTTCCCAGCTCCCAAACCACAATAGACTTTGGAATGAGCCCCACTCTGCCTGCTGGGAGCTGCAGCCTTGTTCATTAAAGCTTTTCCTGTCCTCTGCCTGTCCTCAGAGGCCAGAGAGAGAGATAAAAAGAGTGAGAGCGATAGAGAGAGAGAGAAATAATCTGAAATCACCTTACTTGAGATAACGTTGGCAGTTGTGCCCCACTTTGATGTAAGAAGTTAAAAGTCTCAACTTCAAAGTTGCATTTCCTCCTAAAACAAGCCCAAACTGAATAACCTGAGTAGCATAAGAATAAAATTGAATTCTTTTTGAGAATTATTCTATTCTACTGCTAAAGCTTTCTGTGTTTTCATGGGGATGATGATATTCTTTGATAATTTCCTGTCAGTCACTCAATTCTAATGCCTTTCCTTCCCTTATGAGCTCTGTGGGCAGATGCTCCTAGTTTCCTCTAGATCTGCCTCAGATTACAACAGCTGGATATAACCTACAGTGGACCTACTTCATCTTTCGCAGACGATGCGTTTCCATCAGTAATTAAAAATCTGACAGAGTCTACACGTATACATTGTTTCTCCTGTAGTCCAATCCTCACTGATGTGGACAGTTTATTCACTCCAAGCTTTCTCTATCATTGCTTCAATCTCTTGTAAACTTTCCCACATTCTAATAAGGGTCTTAGTAATATCAGCCTCACACAGGTCAGAAAACCTTAGAAAAACTGTAATACAGCATTGAGAGGGGGCCAGCGTGTCGTGGAAATGGGGCAGCTCAGCACTCGTGTTTACATGAGCCCTCAGCAGAGCGATATGAGCAAGCAGAGCTCCTCTTATTAAACCCTCCCGCTCTCTTCTGAAGGCCCGGGATTCTCTTTTTGTGGAAAATGGAGCTGCTATGTAGAGAGCGGGGGTTCACATTCAGTTGTTTAGGAGACAAAACCTGTTTTGTTCTGTGCTCTGCTGTGTGGTGGAGGGGGTTGCACTCTGCAGTGTAACTGACTGAGTATATGTTGTTGTTTGTGTCCCATAGGAAAGTACATGCAGATTTTTTACAAAGCAGGATTTTTTCCCCTCTTACAAGGACATAAATACACTTGTGCTCTTGCATGGCACAAGGGTTTTTATGTCTACAGTGCATTGAACTTCATTGGCATTTTGTCACATCAATGTCACAAATGTCACTGTTTTTTTTAATATATTTTTTTTATTTGGGATATTTAATAGACAAACACAAAGCAGTGCATGGTGTGACAATACCAGTAGTAAACTGACTCACAAGGAGCACTTTAATCAGAGACTCACAATGACTCTGGGGTTGCTGTGAAGCTCAATCTGAATAAAACATATTAAAGTATGTGGTTTATTAAAGTGACAAAATGGGAAAAAAAAGATCCTGGGGCATGAACACACGTTTAAAGAAGCATTAAGACTATTTTTTGCCTGTTTGAAGTGGGAAAAAAATACAGAGCATGAATCTGCAATAGGTTTATTATCTCTTTTGCAGCAGTACTCCTTCCTGACTCATCTCATGCTTCCTCTCCTTTCTTCTACATCGTCTCACCTTCTCCCCTCATTCATGTTATCCTTTTATTCGTGCTCAACTTTGAATTTGTCTTTATCATATCTGACCGGATTGATTAACCCTTTTTCTATTCAGTTTAAGTACCTTGCTATTCTTCCCGTGACATTTTTACAGCAAGGTTCTTCTTTGTGCTTTCTCTTTGCCTCTTTCAATGATCTCCCTGTCACGCTCTGTCTATCCGAGAGTCGGAATGCTTTCCCTATGCACTTCCAGGAGCAGAGCACCATCTGTCTGTGCTTATGTCTTTCAGTTGTCTTCACTAGCAAAAGCGAAATCAGCTCATTCATTGCATGTATGCGTGTTGCCGCGTGGGTGGCTGGATGAATTTGTGTTCCCGTCAGATCTTCTCAAAGCCGTGCTTCGGAATCAGTTCCAGGTGAACGCTGCTGGAGATTTTCAGAAATTATCTGCTGGTTCTCTTTTCTCTGCTCGCTAGACTGCTCCTGCAAACAAGCCTTAGAAAGGGCCCCTGCACATGGAGGTCATGCAGGCTAGTCACGTGTTCAGAGAAGACTGTGCACCAGCTAGGATTTTCGTCTTCACTCCCTGCGAGATGTGTAGTGTTGCTCGCTGGTGATTGCATCTACAGGCTTTGGCAAGTTGAGTTGTTTGTAGAAATTGTGGCGTTGACATCTGTAAATGTGTATAGTAGTACATGAATAAAAAGCGTATTTGTTTTTCAAAATGTACTCAAAGTGGGTCAATTACCATTTAAAGTGGAGGTCTTTCAACAACTTTGAGTGTCGAGAAACCCTGACTAGTCCGTCTTCTTAGAAAAATAGCTAAAGCTTTGTAAGGGCGAATTAATTGACTTTAATGACGCATGAATAAGGTTTGATTTACACCATTATTCTACTTAAAACTCTTTAAAGAGTGATTTAAAAAACTGTCGAAAAATAGACACAAAACTTGTGTTTTTCTTCTAATTCTACTGTGACAAAATGTTTTTAAAAGATATTTTCCGTTTGTCAGGCACTACATCTCAAGAGCTTTCCAAACACTCTCTGAATTCACATTACAGGCTGTGGAAAAGTAGAAAACGGAAGAAAAGAAACATTACGCAGTTGGGATATTTCCCTCAAGAATGTTTTCTAAAAACTGGGTGTGGAGGTGAACAAGGGATAGATGGGTGGAACATACTCAGAGGACATTTCCAAGTGTGCTGGACCTTTCCCAGGATCAGCCAGGATTTCAGCTGTGCCTGGAGACAGGCATAGACCTATGTTTGTCCCTGTCGAGGTTGGATACCTCATCTGGTCTTGCAAGGGACCATGAGGTCAGGCCTTTTGGGACTGGGTCAGTTTGTGTGTAAATCCACGCTGTTATCGCAGTATGAACCGAGGAGCACCTCTTCCTGTTTCCTTAAACAGACATGCTCTAGTTGGTGCATCCACATTCAGATAAGAAATACTCCGCACAGACACGAGCATTGAAAAACAGCGGTGGGGGTGGAGGTTAGGCTTTCCTTAATTCAGAACTTGCACAGCTTCAAACAGGAAACATCATGTTTCTTTTCATTTAAAGCTTTCAGTAAAGTTAACAGTGAGGTTTGATGTTGAGGTGGAACAAAAAGAGGGGTGTATGTGTGGGAGTGAGGAAAAGGAATATAATATGTGTGTGTGTGTGTGTGTGTGTGTGTGTGCGCGCGCGCGCACACATGTATTCAGTGTAATCAAGCCCAGCTGCGGTCTGGAGTCACTGGTCAGATGAGGGAACGTGTTGGCTCAGACTTCCCCTCCTCCTCACATCTCCATCCATTCTTCATCTAATTCCCCAAACCTTCACGACTCCTCTGCTTCTCGGTCTCAATTCGCTGGCTCACGTAGCTCTGCTTCAAACATGTGTGTGATTTAAAACACTTTTATTTTTGCTTTCCCTCCCTATATCCTTTAGCGTTTCATCTTACAGTAATCATTGCCTTGACTTTCACAATAATCTGTTATCGGTTACCTCTTGGCTTTGGCTGGTTTAGATTTCCTCTTTTGATCCCTGTTTGTTTGATGTTTGCCTTCTCCCCTTTATTTCAGGATGCTAGCCTCAGATATGCACAAACCTACCCCCCCCATCATCCTTGAGGTTGGGAAACAGTCAGTTTGATGAGAATTTTACTCAGAAACTGTATTGCTCATATGTACAAAAACAAAAGAACATTTTTGGATCACAGCCCAAGGAGTTGAGACATAGAACAAAGTTTCACAATATAAGACTGGTGTGAAAAGGAAAAAAGTTATTAGTTATCCTTCTTTAGAAGTGACTTGGCGATCCACTCCTTTCAACATGCTGAGACTTGCTGTTTAGTTTGGTTTAACTTGTGTGGGCCAAATGGATATTTGATTGCTCCTTTTCACAACCTAATTTGATATAAATTTGCGTGCTTCAGAACAGACGATACACATGTAGGATGTAGTTTATGTAGGAAATAAGCTGACTCTTACACAAAAGCTGAAATCTGTACTACCAACAATTTCTGACAGAAATGTAGTTTTTAAAAAGATAAAACACATTTTCTCCAATACACTTAGCTTCCTGGTATCTGACATATTTGGCTTCTACTAGATGAGACCACCCAGTCTTCTCTTGAGAAGCTTCTGAAGCTTTTGTTTTTGTTTCCTCTGCTTCATTTTTAAACAGCTGAGTTGTGCTAAATTAAGCTAAGTCTTCCTTACTCAACAGCAACTGCTACACTGAAGAGTGTTGCACTGTTAGTTCCTCAGGAAGGAAAGTAGCTATTGGCTCAAGTAATGTTTGTTAGAGATATACGTACATTGAGGACTCCCAGACTAATTACAAAGGATGGGATATAGAGACGGTAACATTAAGAGGTAGAACAAAGAAAGCATTAGCAAAGTGTAAAAAGCACATGGTAAAACACAATGAACACAGAAGGGTAAAGGTACTTTATGGACTTTATATTCATATGAAGAACAACCAGCATCCACCTCCTTTCATCCTCTAACTCATTGTTTCCCAACCCTGGTCCTCAGGCCACTGGCCTGCAGGTTTTAGATGTTTCCCTGCTTTAACATATTGGATTCAGATGATTGTAGTTCAGCAAAAGTCTGTTTACCAGCCATCAATTGAAATCGCATGTGCTGAAGCAAGGAAATCCCTTGAGGTGCGCCTATTACAGTTTTCAGGCTGATCACTGACCTTAAAAAACCTGATCTTTTTTGGGGGCAAAAATTAGGACAGTTTGGTAACACTTTATTTGAAGGGGGTGAATAAGACTGACTTCACACTGTCATAAACTCCTGTCATGAACATGAATAAGCCTTCATGATTATTAATGACTGTCATAAAGCGTCATTCGGGAAATTATGACACTTTTAATACAAAGTTGACATTATTCAAAATGTCTTTGTTATGACATCTTGACATTAACCAATAAATCATTACTGATATAAATTTGTTATAAAAGTATTATTGATTGCACTTTAAAAATTAGGTAACTTTATGTTATTAAAGGTAAAGTTTAAACAGTAGCGATTTATTGGTTAATGTCAAGTTGTCATGACATAGACATTTTGAATAAAGTCAACTTTGTATTAAAAGCGTCATAATTTACTGAATGACACTTTATGACAACAGTCATAAATATTCATGAAGGCTTATTCATGTTCATGACATGTTATGTCTAGTTTATGAAAGCGTCATGACAGTCTTATTTACCCCCCTTCAATTAAAGTGTTACCAACATTTTTTATTAATTATGGATCACTAGTGCATTAAATCTCTGTCATGTTTTTAAAATGAGGTGAAATGTCACTTTTTAAATAATGACAACTATTTCCCTTCAGACAGAGCGTGGGGATTGGCTGCAGTTCCAGGCTGACTTTCAGGTGGCCGTGTCAGTAGCTGACCGCCTGAAAGCTGAGGCAGAAGAGGAGCTTACGGCGTTAAGAACAGCCCACAAGGAAATTGAGATGGAGCTGGCCGCTGCTCAGCAGAGACAGAAAGAGGCTGAAAATCAGCTGGTCACTCTACAAGGAGAACTGAAGGAAACCAGGCAAAAACTGTCTGTTTTCACTGAGGTTCAAGACAAAACTGAAGTTCACGCTCGACAGGAGCTAAAGAGATCCAATGGAGAATCCAATATCTCTGAAAGCAAAGAGGGGACCAATCGGGGTAGAGTGAGGGGATTGCACATGCTCGGGGGAGAAAGGATGGACAGTAAGAGTCAGAATCTCGTAGTGAAGAATGTTGTTGTGGACGATTCAATAATAGACTGTAAAGGCATGACCAGAAGTTCCCTGAGAAACGTGACCAATGAGGATCAGGACGGAGCAGATGTTCAGTCCAATAATTCACGAAGGGTAACATCTTCAGAGAGGTCAAGGTGAGACAAACTCTTAAGCTCGCTACTCTCCTTATAATGACCAAATTCTGGAAATACTGTATATTTGCACTTGGTGCAATTCTTGTGTGTAGTTTGATAGACTTTTCTGAACAAAACCGTTGGGTCTTTTGCAATCATTATCTTTGGCATACAAAGAAGGATAACAATTACCATGTTGAGGTGGAATGCTGCTGTGGTTTCCTCTGAATTTGTTTACATACATCTTCATGGGATCACATGAGGACAACCTCATCAGATTAATTCAAAGCTGGATCTGAGAGAAACAACTATCCAGTGATTAATTGCCAGGTATTAAGGTCTGTTGTTGTTATGTGTTAGAAGCCTGTCTAGATTGCCTCCTTCTTCAGACAATGCTGCCAACCAGAATGGAACCTTCCAGACTAACTCCACTTCAACATTGGGGTCAACCAACAAGGTGAGATACAAACTCTGGGGAAAAAAAAACTATTTAATTACATCATATTTAAAGATCACTTAACCCTTATCTGCTGTCAGTTAAAACAAATGTTGTTTTCTAGAACTTGGGGCAACCAAGAGGAAGAAAAAGTCTGGATTTCCAAGATGGCAAGTTTTCCAGTGATGCTGGTCAGTTTCTCTATAAAATTTCTGCACACACAGATTGTGGTTAGTGGGGTTTTGCTCTTCATCTTTGTTTATATTAGTTTTTGTCTTCTCATTGTAAGTTCTTTCAACCCCTTGAACATTGTGTCCTTTTTCAACCACAAAATTCAATATATTTTATAGGGATTGTTTTGTGATACATCAGTAGAAAGCAGCACATCATTGTAAATTTGAAGGAAAAAAAGAAATACTTTAAAAAGGTTTTGGAAATGAACAACTTCAAAGTGTAGCAAGCATTTGAATGATCCATTTGCTCTGATAACTAAGTAAAATTTGGTGCCTTCTGTAGCCTGCATAATTCGGAGTCCCACTGCGTGAAGCCTCATAATGCCTGCATTGTGCTGTAGTGATGCTTTTTCTTCAGTTAGGACAGAGAAACTGGTCAGAGTTGATGAATGGAGCTTGACCAAAACATCGATCCACATTTTGCTGTGCGAGGTGGAAATTGTCTCAGTTTGAAAATTCTTTGATTCTTTAAAGGAGGACTCTGGAGATTACTAAGCAAAATGGCTGGTTACTATTGGTTAAAAATGTGCTTGCATAATTTTACAGGTGAACATTCAAATCACAAGCCATTTACTGCATTTAAACTTTTTCAAGCCCATTTACTTTCAATTTTATGATCGGAGATGCACAATTGGACTCCTGCTTGCCCGTATTGACACCATCGGGAGTTAGGAGGAAAAAAAGTGTATTTGTAATAGTTTGGTGTGTATGAATTTGGAAAGATATGTCAATTTACAGTGTTGACTTTCTTGAGGACACAGTTACTTTTACCATTATGGGAAAAAGTCAATGTTCTTTAATTTCCCCTGAATGGTATAATAACTATTGGAAATAATCAGAAGTTGTTAAATGTTTGGGTTGTTGAAGGGTTGTTGAAGCTGCTCCAAGGAATCAACATGCTGCGGCAATTGAATGTTTGTCAGTGCAGATGCAGCATAGTGTGAGGTCATGTAACCTTATTATTGGATAATTACTGTGATGTTTCAGGAGTACGTGCTTGAAGATTCATTGGTGCAGAATGTAAGGTGTCTCATTTTAAAGGTTGTTCTGGCATTAGCTTTTATTTGCAGCAGGTCAGATTGGAAATAGGTAGAGAGAGAAAGAGAAGGGAAGACCTGCAATAAAGATCCCAAAGTCTAGAATCCAACTTTGGACTGATGCTCTGATAGATGTGGAAATTTAGGGTCTATATTCGGCCTTCAAATATGGTCCGACCCAAGTGTCTTAGAGTTTTGACTCTCATGCTACAGAAAGTTTTTAGTATCTCCGGAAGAACCTGGAAACCCGGCTTAGCTGGTGATTAAATTGTGTTTTCTGTTGCATCAAAGGCTTTTATCCATTGAACGAGTGACCACAATGTGTAAGAATCAATCAGCCAAAGAACAAAGTTTTCTGGGGTTTTTCCCCTCTGTAGTAGAAGATAAAGGGAATTTAAAGCACAGGGTCAAATCAATTCTGATACATTTGTGTGTGTCATGTATTTGAAAGCAAGTTTTGTCTTGTCAGTGCATGTTTTACTTTACATCATGTGATGTTTTAGAAGGTTGACATATACGATTCTACAAATAAATGGATCAATAGAATGTTTTGTGTGTGTGGGTAAATCATTTACCAGCTGTTTTGAGGACCACTTGATCAGAGAACATAATAAAGGTGTTATATTTTATAGTATATTTTAAAAATGGCTACTGTTTATGAGATATTTTATAAATCTTGTCGCTTTCTTTGCAGGAAAGCGTGAAGAGTCTCTAAATAAGTACAACTCAGCCCTCACCGAGCTGCCACCCACAAAGTGAGTCCACACACTTAGCCACATACCCCTCTGACATCAAGGCCAATGGAATTGCCACATCCTGTTAAAGTTGTTTTGTTTTCTCTGATCCAATTTGTCCGGTGAAGTCTCCATTTTAAGGACAACAAACGCCCCCTGCTGCAAATGACGTTTTACTGAAGTTTCCTGCCTTTTTTAAAATGCTGTACAAAGACGAGAAAATCAAAAAAGCTTGGCTCGTAGATCTTTTTTTCTTTATCTTGCTGTCAGATCCCAGGATGGTTTCAACCTACTGCTGCGTCGCCATGGAGGCTCAAAGAGAAACTCGCTGCTCCGCTGGTGTCAGAGCAGAACCCAAGGATACAAGGTGACTCAAGAGTCGGTTTAGTGTTTTGTGGATTCCAAATGTGGTAAACGCATGGTCCAGTTTTCACAAGTTTTAACACACCGTTAGTAAATTTTAATCAATAAATGTAGAGCTAGATTACTGTTAGCACACTGTCTTGGCTTTCCACATTTCAGTGTAGAGGCTACATTTTGCAGCCTCCACACTGAGTATTTGAAGGCCTTTATCCTCAATGACCATAAAGAGAGATGGGAATAAAAAGAACTATAAAATGTAATTGGTAATAAAATTAATGTATGCAACTAATGTTAAGCTGATTTAAATTCAATATAAAGTCATGTTATTCGTGACTGAAATTTTATTATAAAGGGCTACATTAATTTTTTTTTTTTTGCTGTCATACAGTTTACATATATTTTTAATTGCATGGAGTGATATGTGATTGGAACAAGGATCTAACATTAAGTAGGCAGGTGGTATTAACCTTTGTGCGTGCGAGGACTGAGGCAAACGTAGAGGACTGTGGCAAATGATACAAGTTTTATGTGTGTGGGGTCAGTTGGACCCCATTTCAAGACACAAGTGTTAAATAATGTTTTAATGGGGGCTATAAAGGAAAACCATATAAAGCAGTACAAATAGATGAATCTGGAAGGGAGCGGACTTTAATGGGACGTATTTAAACTGAGGCATTGATTACTGACCATGGAGCAGGTGCTTGATTAGTAACACTTTGCAGCTGATGGAGGAAAGCCAGGATCTTGATTGAGTTGATCACATTTTGGTGGAGAATAATTAAAAAATATGAAAACGCTACTAGAAAACACTCTAGATTTTACTAAAGAAGATGAACTCATTAAATTGCCAACAGAAATGAAAGAGTAACCAAAAATGCCAAAACACAAGAAGTCACTAAAACATAAAATGTTACATAAGTGAAAAACAAAAAAAACTCGAAGGGCCTCAAGCCTTAAATACCTTTCTGTATCACTAGAGCCTTAGATCTCAAAAAAATCAATCCACATATATTTTTATGCAAATAGTTCGCATGGGCATGCATGCTGCATTCCAGTCAAGACGCAAACAGAGGAAAAAATCCTACCCTGTATTGATTTGAAACAATACAATTGTAAAATATGGAAAGATTCTTTATTGTCCGAGTTGAGTGATATCCCTAGGTTACATGAACCTTTCCTCTTCATTCAGAATATTGACATCACAAACTTCAGCAGCAGCTGGGCAGATGGCCTCGCATTCTGTGCTGTCTATCACACCTACCTCCCTTCACACGTCCCTTACAGCAGCCTTAGTCCTGAGAACAAGGTATAAAATGCACACATTGTTGGTATTCTAGATATGATAAAGCTATTGTTCATGTTCAATTTAACTTAACAACTTGCCCCTTGTTTTTAAGCGAGAAAATCTCAGCCTGGCATTCAAAACAGGAGAGACTGTGGGGATAACTCCATCACTGGTAAAGATCACTTCCTTTATTCCATGCACGACGTACATTTGGTTTGTGTTCAAGCTGGTAAATCTATCTGAAATATTTCTCCAATAGACAGCAGATGAGATGCTGCGAGCTGGTGGACCTGACTGGCAGAGGGTGCTGGGTTATGTGGAGAGCATCTACCGTCACTTTGAGATGTGAGGCGATACAAGGGGAATATTTTGAAGAACGTACACATGTTTTCATAACTTCCACCAGTTCTGTCAAATGGTGGCAATAAGCAGTATTTAATAGGCAACTTGGCATTTTGGTCCAGTTATAATTATTCTGGAAAAGTCAAAACAAGGTTGCGTTGTGTGCTTTAACAGCTACTGCCTCTGGTAATAAAGTCAATGAAGTGCACCACACAAAATATATGACCAATAGTTGAAGACAAACAAAGGATCCAAAAATTACATACACTTAGCAAGTTCTTAGATATTTATCTTCTAACATGAGAATGATCAATAAACGGCATATTTCATGACTTTTAGAAATTTTCTTCGAAACTTTCTTTCCAAAAGATATTCAAATATATATATATATTATGTCTCGTTCCCTAACAAAACAGAAAGAATGATAAAGTGATTTGTTGGACAGTGCAGAACAGAATTGTCAATAAAGAAGAGAACAGTAATGAGGAAGTCTGCGGAAGAGCTTAACCTCCCATTAAGACTAATCTAAAGACTTTAAATGTGTCAAAAAAGTTGCTTTTGATTTTTTTTTTCATTTATAAATTAAATCCACAATGCTTTGGAAAACTGGCAGATTACAACTTTTTTTTTATGGGTTTCCGACACTGATACATGTTGAAATTTGCCTTTCAATCTTAAAAAGCATTAAATATCTTTTTGTTTTTTCAAGCATTCTTTTGTGGAGGATGTTAAGTTACTGTAAGTGTCTCCACACTGGTACTTTACCGGCAGTAAGTACTGTATACCAAAAGAACTCTGAAAGCAGCTTTCCCTTCTACATATGGTTTCAATTGTATGTTTTGCCTTTTATTTTTAAATGTGCAAAAATACAATATTTACTGGATGCCTTGGTACTCTGCGGATGTGCACTTTGGAGGTGCTATTGCTCTACATTTCATACCTGGGCTCTTTTAGAGACTTGAGGCTTCTTCCCATTAAATGGGAGTCATTCTTTTCCACTGTTGCCACATGCTTGCTCAGGATGAGAGATTGCTGCAAAATTAATGACACAGTGCAGTCAACCATCCACTATCACCTCATGGCTCAAGAGGAAGAGCTGATGTGAAGTCAATAATGTAATGCAAATTGCTGGCCCTCCTATGATAGATAACCTGTGACTAGCTTGTGTCACAAAAGGGAATTTGACTGCAATTCAGTGTGAATCAGCATCTGAATTTTAACCCATCTCTATGATTGAATATAGTTGAGTATAAACTGTATCTGTCATGTACAGTGCCTTCAGATTACATAGTAGAGATTAGATTAGTACTGAATGACTATATAAACTGTATCTGTCATGTACAGTGCCTTCAGATTACATAGTAGAGATTAGATTAGTACTGAATGACTCTGACTGAAGCAAGGGTCTTGTTAGGTCTAAAATGATGATTATGAACACATGCAGCTTGAAAACCCCTTTAGTCTGCCAGTGTCGATTGGGTACTCTGGGATCCGAATTACAAAATTACTAACGTGACAAAGACAAATACTTGCTTACGCAGGCTTTTAAATCCAGTTTCAACACCATCACACTTATTTCTTTTTCCTCACTAATTCGTAACTGCTGTTGTTGCTACATGTTTAAGCTAGGTTTGTTGCCAAAGATTTATGTGCCAAATTTTGGATACTGCACTGTAAAATAATGTCAATATGTAACTAGTGTGAACAGCTTATTCCAAAGCAATAAAGTGTTAAAATATTTCTGTGAGTATTGTGTAATTGTGTGACGCCATTTAACAACAGCTACTGTAACAAGAATGAAGAAAATTGTCCATTTATGGTGGTTAGTCTCAGAGTGAAGTTTTCCCCCATTAGGAGCTGGGAGGAGCACTCGATTTGAAAGGCGAGACTTTAGCACCACCTACTGGTCAAAACAAGGTCATGCACGCGAACGTGAGGATTCCCTCTGAAAATATTTAAACATCCCCTGGTGATTAAAACCCACCTGGACCCTTAGTGTAAACTCTTATCCTACATGCTTATATTTGTGACGACCAGCACATTAATTCAATACAGATTTAAAATGCATAATTTATTCTAGTAAAAGCTGCACTAATTTACAGGAGATTTAAACTAGAATCATTTCCAGGTTTGGGTTAAAACAATATACAATAAATAATATTCCCAGTGGGAATCCCAAACTTTTGACACCTCAAAGAACAAAGCTCAATTTTTCATCTTAAAATGGAAAGTATAAAAGTAAAAAGACATTGATGTCAACTTAGGCTGAGCATCAAGAGGCCATGGGTAGATTTGGTAATGCTCAGATGGGAAAAATAATGACTACAACAGAGCCCTCCACAAATTTGGCAGTTACGGATGAGAGGAAAGAAGAAACACAATTGTTGACTGAAGTCTAAAGGCCAGTTTGCAGCTTACCAAGAAGGGGGCATACCAGTGATGTCAGGGGAGACCTAATTCAAACTATTTTGCCTATCTGCAAAATCAAAAAGCAAAGCTGCAGCTTGTACTGAGCACACAGTTCTGACTGTGAAACATGGTGCTGGCAGTATCACACTGTGAGGATGCAGACACCATGAATAAATATACTTCCAGAGCCCTATTGGAACAAATTAGGTCAAAATATGTTTTGGAAAATGTTGGTGAAAGCTGCATGCTGTGGAGATGATGTTCATCTGAAGGGACAGAGATGTGAGTTAAAATACAGCTAAAAATAGAGCAGACTGGGGGGAAATGCAACACTTTTTTTAAATATTGAAAATCATGTATATTTTTCTTTCTTCACATTTATGTGCTTTTTTGCATCATGTAAGAAGCTATAAAATACACTAGAGTTTGTGTCCGCAATTTGACTAAATATTTAAAGCCTACAAGGCATGTTTGTGTCAAATATTCCACAGAAGCTTGTATGTTTTAAGACATTCAAGATGTTTGACACAGATTATGCTTACAATGAGGCTTAGACAACCCTGTGAATGGTAAGAAACATGAAACCTGTCTTTCTGGCTAAAAGGTACTAAGAATATGAGAACGTCCTCTTCCGCCCTTCACCAATTTGTGTGTGACAACATTTGGGTAAAACTTGTAGTTGATTGTGGGACAGCAGTTGGAGTATTTTCTCTCAAATGGTCAGACGGATTTTCTCACGCCAGGTTTCAGATGTGGAACTAAAGCTTCACGTTTAAATGAGATCGCAGATGACCAACATGAACAGAATATGGACCCTGGTTCTGTCTTTTGCTGCTTCTGGCTTAACACAAGGTTCACCCAAGTAAGCAGTTGTTGTTTATTCTGAATGAAGTGCCAGTTTTTATTCTCCCCGAAGGCCAACTTAACCAGTTTGCTTGGTTAATGTCTCTTTCTTTGTTTTGTTAAAGTACAACGTTGTTTCTGATCTCGGGTCCAGAGGTGCTCAACGCTGGTTCACCCACTGCTATCGCGATCACCGTTTTTGCTGACTTCCATGGCAATTTGACAGCTGAGGTGACACACGGCAACACTAAAGTCATGCAAAAAGGGGAATTTCAAGGAGGTGATACAGTTTCACAAATTAAAGTTTGATTTCCTTTCTAACATTTGGGTAGTGACTATTAAAATTGTGTATTTTTAAAGGCGTTACATCCATCCTCAATCTTCCACCTGTGAGGTTTATTTTTATTTATCTTAATCCCAAGTAAAATTTGACTAAAATTGTTTGAAAGTTTATATCCAGGTTTGATATTATTTTCTGACCATCTTCACAGTTTCCTGGCTCTTTATCACAAAACTCACTACTAAGCTTAACTGTGAGGGGCTACAGAGAGAATCGCCTCCTTTTCACAAACACCACATCCCTCACCTACAACCTCTGGACGGTTTCATTGTTCATACAAACGGACAGATCAAGCTACAAACCGGGCGACGCCGTCAACGTCAGTGTTGTCACTTTCCAACTGGACAACAAACCATATAAAGGCCGGGTGGACATTTCACTGCTGGTAAGGCAGGCTTTCTAGAGAGAATCCCTGGTTCAGCTAGGTGAAAAGCTTGACTGATATGCCTTTAACACGCAGGATTCCAGTGGGAATCCTGTTGAAAGCTGGAACTCCACAGGAAATCTAGGGATTGTCTTGAAAGAATTCAGTTTACCCCTGATGTCTCGCCCTGGACAGTGGATGATCACGGCAACAGTGAACGTAAGATTGAAAGAGAGGAATGAACTCTCTTTTGTGCTTCATCATAAAGAATTTTTCTCAAAAATATATATTTTTTCTTTCATTTTGACAGGGGGTAACTGATGAGAAATCCTTCATTGTGGAACATCATGGTAATGTTTCTACAGATAGCATTCATATTTTAAATGGTCATTTAACATTTAGCGCTATTTGAATTGATTGATATTGGTTGATTTCAATGTCAAACTGAATTATTTTGTTAGTTATGAAGCACTTTTAAAACTGACAAAAATACTTTATTTGTAAATTTAACAGGAAAAAAAAAAGAAAATCCTAAATTATTCAACTTATGTATATATTTTTAAACAAATTTAGTTGGGCTACATCAGGGAGTATGAACATAGCCCAAGGTAGCCTGATACTCAAATTATAGTGAATCAAGCAGCAAGACACACAGAGGACTGAAGTAATTAATAAAAAATAAATAAATAAACAACAAAAGGTCAAAACAGGAATCACAGATGAAACTGTAGCCCAAATATGATACAGATTATGACAAAATCGCAATTTCCAGAACTTTCAGTGTTGTAGATGGAAATGTAACAAAGTTTTTTTTTAATATACTGAATTATACTTGATTCACAACAAATCCAGGTGAGCAGAACCTCATCTAATACAATAGAATATTTATTTTTCTCGTAATTTCATGTTTGACAGATGAAGGAACTTCTCCTTTTGATGTGATGGTCAAAACATCTTCTCAAGTGCTTCTTGGAGATGACATCTCAGGATCAGTGAGAGTACTGTAAGTTTAACTGTGCTACAGTAATGTGAGTGTTTGCTCGTTAATCTTTGTTTCAGTGTCCTTTCTTTTTCTAGGACTGCATCCTGTTAGTGGTCACAGCCTTAGATAGGTATAAATTCAACAAAGTGTCTGCAATATTTCTTAAAGCCTTTGGTCCACAGTATCATGCAGTTTTTTCAGATTGGTGATTCATGATGGAAATATCTTGGTTGCAATCGACAAGGATTTTTGATGAAGGAATCTTCATCTAACATTTTTGATGAAGGAGATACTGTTGACTGCGTGTTCTATGACTTTGTATTTTTGTGTTTTTTGATGTAAAGCTCTTTGAAATGCCTTGATGCTGAAATGTGCTATGCAAATAAATTTTGATTTGATTTGATACCTGTTGCTCTTTCGATGTTGAGAAATGTAGTTGTGAGATAGTTATGTGTAAATTTCCCAGCAGATTACCAGTTTTTGAAATACTCAGACCAGCCTGGTACCAACCATGTCACGTTCAAGATCTCTTAAAACTCTTTTCGTTCCCCATTGTTACTCAGTTTGAAATGTATCAATGTTACCACCTCTACACACTTAAATTTACTGATTTGCTACAATATTTTTGGCTATTTTACTGCTTGTATTGACCAACAATTGTTTAGGTGTTCCTGATAAAATAGCTTTTCAGTCTGTTTCACACTATTTTCTCTACAAATAATTTTACTTCCAGTTATCCCCATGGACAGCCTGTACATGGGACTTTAGATGTCACCTTAAAGCCTTTGATAAAAAACGGGACCTCTCCATCTCTGCAAACCAAAAATAGACAGGTGAGATTTAATGACTGACTCTTACCTATTTTAAATAAATAAATAAATTAAACCAGGAATAGACATGAATAGACCTACCTCTTTCAGATCTATGGGTCAGCCCAGTTTTTCTTCAGCAGAGACCAACTTCAGACTCTCTACTCCTCCTTATCGGCTAGCAACAGTCATGTTCTACACATTGCTGTCCAGTTTAAAAGTGGCTCCGCAGGTATGTTTCATTTTAAACAATGGCTTCAATATCTCAATGCTTTACCACAACATTTTGTTTCTGTTGCTGTGGCTCCAGGACTTACTGTGAATAAAACCATTGAAGTTCATGTGTTGCCAAACAAATTCCAGCTCATGTTCCTTAACTTCCCATCGACTCTGAAGCCATCCTTAAACTTCTCAGCAAATGTAAGTTGAGTCATTTCAAAATTACAGAATTATTAATCTGTTAAACTCCAGATTTTTATATATATATATATATATATATATCAGTGACGTGCGGTCAGGGGAGGCAGGTGAGGCAGAGCCTCACCTGTCATCA